>JAUPFT010000024.1:1185000-1437500 GCA_036936625.1 Parnassius smintheus behrii
GAGTTCCCCAATCTTTTTTGTGTCGTAGACCCCTTGCCATGTTTTTCCGTGTTGGGTAGACCCCCTACTTACCTGATATTGATTTCCTGTAAATTTCTAACTGTAGTGAAGTTTAGTGTTAAAAACTTAAAGTAAAAACACATGTTAATTTATACATTTATTAATTGAATTTAAATTAAAACTACTCAAAATAAAATTTTGTATCTTTTATGTAAAATATACGTAGCATGAAATATACGTAAAATAAACTATAAATAAAATAATATAAGCAATAATTCAATATTTTTAGTGAGAAGGATGAACCTGATGCTTTAATAATAAATTATCAACATTTGGCGTCAATTTTGTAAGGGTTAATCTTAAATCTCCTCGGCTAATGATGTCCAGTCTGTTTCTTTTTTTCGTTAGGAGATTGGTAACAGCGCTGAACTCCCTTTCCACTAGGTATGACGATGGAAAGGAAATTAAAAATTTCCTCGCTATATTCCATAATACGGGATAAGTAACGGGTATGTCGTTTTGCAGCCAGAATTGCTGATATCCGTTTTTAAACGGAACCCTAAGTTCTTCGTTTGTACTTAGTTCAGTCAGTTCCTCTTGTATTATGACATTCGTTTCTTCTATGTCACCATATGGATTAATTATCAACGGTGGTATTACCATAGTCAAAATATCCTCAAACCTGGATTCAAAATCTGAATAGAGGGCATTTAAATGTTGAACGTAAGTTGAAACGTCGTCTTCCTGGCAGCTTCTCTGTGACAAATTGGGGAACTGAGAAAATGCGCCCCGTCCAATATTTTACTTCATTAGTTTAACTCTGGCAAGAAACGCTGATAAGATGGACTTTGTTTTAATCAAATTTAAACTGTCGCCTTGTAATTGCAAATCAACCATATTAAATTTTGTAGACAAATCTGTTAAATAGGCAATGTCTGTTTTCCTCTTCATTAAATTTTCTTTTAAAATTTTATGTTTAGTATCCAGAAATTCTAAAATAATCTTAAAAAAGTGCAAAAAATCTTGTCAAACATAAGCCTTTCGACAGCCAGCGTACTTCAGTGTGAAGGAGTAATTGATGAAAGTGTTCGTCATTTTCTTCACACAACTGCGCAAATAACCGCGTATTCAACGCGTTGTTTCGGATTCGGTTTACTGCATCAATGACTAAATGAAGTGATTCATGCAATCTAACACTCAAATTTTTAGCAACTAAATGTTGTCGATGGATGACGCAATGTATTGCTAACACCCCTGACACATTTTGTTTTAAATAGCTTATAAATCCACGATAACGTCCAACCATGGCAGGTGCTCCATCTGTAGCTACTGATATTATATTTGATAAAGGAATTACTTTTTCAATGAAGTAATCCTTCAAAATATGAAATATTGATTCACCTTTAGTGTCAGTTATCAAAGTTCTTGCGAAGAGCAGTTCTTCATAGATTTCTTGATTTATAATAAAACGAACATATGCCAATAATAATGCTGCATTATCAGGTAAAGTTGACTCGTCCAGTTGTATAGAGGAATGAGTCGTTTGCAAATAATTACATTAGAAGCTTTCAATATCAGAACTCATTTCACCAATACGTCTTTCAACAGTATTGTTGCTTAAGGGAATTCTTTTAATGATATCAGATGCAGGTTTGTGTAAAACCGTTTTTAAAACCTCTTCAACGGCTGGCAAAATTAACTTCTCTCCGATAGTATGCGGTTTTCCGGATTTTGCTATAAGTAACGAGATATTGTAAGACACCCGCAAACTATCATCATTTCTTTGCGACGTCGAAGCGAACATTCTGTCCAGTGTAGGTCTCTTCTGAAGTTTATCTTTGAGTGTTTGAAAGTATTTCAAATCTTTCTCTGTTTTATCAGGGTGGCATCTTCTCAGATGATCTTGCAGTTTAAATGGTTTCATAGCGTCATTGCCCAAAACTTTGTTGCATAAAAGGCACATAGGCAATTGTTTGTCCGGCAATGATGGAATGAAGCCAAATTTCAAATAATCGACACTGTACTGTCTACATTTCTTTTTAGATTCGGACATGGCATCAGTCATCTGTGGGCAAAATTAAATTATTTAAACAGGACAGAAAATCCAGCAGCTGTATATTAAAAATATTTTTTGATTTTTCCGAAAACATTCCATAATTCAAACATCTTCTTGCAATAATTAGCTCGATTTTCGGAGATTGCACTGTAATTATAATATCGATTGCTAAAACTTTCAAAAGGAAACTATTGAGGAGCACTCGTGTAATTTTGCATGATTGAATATTAAACCACTAATAACTAAAGTCATGATTGGCGTAATTTATCTATCTTTGCTAACTACGAGTACAAAACTAAAATTTAATAAAAAATAATGTACTTACTTTTCTCCGGCACTCTCAAACAAAATAACACTGACTCACTATAATTTGTGTGATATACTATCTGTTTATATTTTTTTAAATATTTTCTTAGCACTTTCCTTTTCAAGATTCAGGAAACGAATAAACGTATTTGTCCCACATTCGTATTTATAGAGTGACGAATTGAACAAGTCAGTGCAAGGTAGCGAAGCTTTGAGACTGCGACTCTCAGGTTTTTACAAGTTCAAAATGTGTTGCGACCACAAAGCGAATCCCAACATCCTACAACTTACACAATTTTATAAACATATATAATAAATTTTTTACTACATAGGTACTTTTATAAATAATGTATATGTTTTGATATTATAAGATAGTATGATGTAAGTAAATAGGTACTATCAGTGTATGGGTTGAGATCCACTATCGTGGACCCCCATTTTTATTTCATGGACCCCCAAATTTTTTTTCACTGACGTAGACCCCTTGCAGGTTGTCATAGACCCCTACGGGTCGATATAGACCACTTTGGGAATCACTGAGCTAGGGTCTCACCACCGACACTACGATGGCTGAGAAATGCGTTAGCATCAGTAAGCACCAGATTAGTCTGTGAAAAGGAAACAGGTTCGAAAGGACCAATTTAAAACGAACCAGACGGGCTGGAACGTTCGATAAAGAAACAGAAGGGAGGAATCGAGGCTTCTCTCGATCCGGCCTCCTAAAACACCTACGTTGGGTTCGGGAACAACGTATGTGATCTCCGCAACGGAGTAACACACAAGGGCGATAACCTCTTCTTTTTCAGCAAGTAGGTTCAGACGGGGATTACGGGTCTTCCGAAGTCGTCCCGGTCCCGACGCCTTAATTCTTCGATGTGGACTGTATAACTTTGAGGGATGAATTACTTGGGAATAAAACAGCAATTATCTTCAAACCGTTCCGTGAGAGAGTAATCACTTTTCCCTATCACTTTTTCTTGACTGCTGGTTTTTTCACTTTTCCCGAAGGATTTTCTTATTTTTCCGAACTAATTCCCCGAACGAATTGCAATAAAACCCGTTCACTAAGCTACCCCCAGAACTATACGCGAAAGTGAGCCGCGCCATTCGCGTGCCTGTGCAACTTAACAACATGAATTTGTACTATTACTCTCTCACGTTTCACTTAATTTCTTTATTCACATAAATCATACACAAATACAAGTTATCTATTTAGATAGCACAAAACAATATCTACACCATGATATACATTATTTTTTCGTATCACAAAAATCCTTTAATTTATAAAACAAAATATGCCTATTTTAATCACAAATTCAATGTCCAAACTTCTTAAATATTTAACACAGAAAGTTAAAACAATGTTTCCCACTTGAATTTATACATATGTTAACTAATACAATAGTTTAATTTACATTTTCTCTATTTATTTCACTATTTAAAACACTTTTAAATTTCTTATACAAAACTATCATTATTTCACTTATACACAGGAATTTTCACATAAAAATAACACAGAATTCACCTTTTTAGCACGTACAATCAACCTGAAATGTTTTACAAGTCATTTTTACATAAATTGCTGAAATTACAAACATTTTAAATTTTTACATATTTGGCCTCCTAGGGGCGTGATCAGCGTGCTTCCGTGAACTCACACTATTTGAACAACTAACTTTGCACGGCTCTCGGCTATCAGAAAAAATGAAAGTCTGAAATACACTAATTTTAACAATATTAGATAAATAAGTGCTTCTACACAATTTTCAAACTGTAGGAAACTATCTCTGATAAGATTCTTATCAGTTATCATGTTTCTTATCAGATAACAATGCAAGTGAATGTTCTCATTAATCAATCATAACAAATAGGCATTTGTTTTCGTACAAAACATATCATACTTATACAAGACAATACTTAGGCAATTAATTTCCGTTAATTCTGTTTATGCACAGAGTGATCATCTCGACCGGGGAACAAATCCGATCTCTAACTTCACTTTAATATTCCTTTGAATTTACATCGCTGGAAAGACGATTTCAACCGGGGAACAAATCCGGTTACATAATTTATAACATAAAATTCCCTATATGAATTTATTGAAAGATATTACTTAGAAAACAGTAAACTAGTCCGGCCTGGGAGTCGAACCCAAGACCTTCATATCATTAATTCGACATTTCTTTAAGATTTAACTAAGCATTTTCTTATCAGAACATTTCTATTGGACAATGAGTCTTTGAAAAGTTATTCGTCATCGGTTGACTTAATAAACTGAAATATTCTTATAGGCGCGTCGCCAACAATCTCCCCCCCGTGCGTTAGCACCATAATTTGGGAGTCGTCGCGGGTACCAGGACTATTATTCTGGATGTAGGTCTCCTCAAGATACCTGTGCTAGTAATGACGTCAACCACTCTGGTGTGACCGTCTGGTCCCGGTAACGTTCTACTAATTTTGCCTTTCGGCCACGTATTTCGTGGCAACGAATGATCTATTATCAAAACAATATCGCCTTCTTTAGGTTCCATGAACTTTCCGTTATTACTTGTTCGCGGTATTAAGGTAGGCATGTATTCCTTCAGCCACCTTGTCCAAAAATGGTCGGCGAACCTCTGTGCAGCTTTCCAATTGAGTTGACCCGTCAGATGCTGCTCTAGAAATAATCCACAGCTGAGCATGTAAAAGGTGGTTCATGATGAGCTATTCTCTCCAGAGGAATATTTCAGACTTTTCCTGAGGAATTCAGGTCCTTGAAACCAGCGATGACTTACATCGAAGGTGGAAGGAAAATTTCTAGTGGCGTCGTCTGCCACATTTTGTGACGTTGGAACCCATCGCCATTCACATGGTTTACTGTGATCTTCGATCTCAGCCAATCGATGAGCAACGAATGGTTTAAAAGCGCGAGGGTCTGACTTAATCCACGCTAACACTGTACGTGAGTCTGTCCAAAATACTCTCTCGGACATCTCGTACTTGCTCTCTTCACTAACCGAGGCAGCCAGCCTGCTGCCCATAAGAGCTGCTTGCAATTCAAGCCTTGGAATCGAAATTGGTTTCAATGGCGCTACTCTTGCCTTTGCGGCGATCAGCGTAATCCGCCTTATTCCTAGCTCGTCCGTGGTGACGTAATACACCGCGGCAGCGTATGCTTTTTCACTAGCATCCGTGAAAGTGTGTAACTCTCCCTTGCCGACGCCTTCAGCAACGGGTCTAGGTACCTCTAAATGACCCAATTTCTTCACTTCCGATATCCATTTACAAAATAACACGTGTAATTCGTGTGAAACTTCTTCATCCCAAGAGATGCCTGTCCTCCATATTTGCTGGATCAGCGACTTCCCTTGAATCGTTATGGGTGATGCGAGTCCCAAAGGATCGAAGACTGACATCACAGCGCTAGTTATCTCCCTCTTCGTAGGCGGTCGTAAACCTTCCATCACCTCTTCCGGTGTGTTACGAAGACTTGTGGAGAAACTTATCATATCCCGTTTGATATTCCAAATCAAACCTAACGTGCGCTCTGTGTGCTCTTTATCTAACAGCGAAGCACTGTCGCTCTTATATTTATTTTCCATTTTACTTAAAACTTCGGGTCGGTTGCTAGCCCATCCCCTCAGTTGGAAAGAAGCATGTTTATGTAATTCATACATATCGTTTACTATCCTTTCGGCCGTCGTCACGTCGGGAAATGCCTGTAGATAGTCATCCATATAAAAATTGCTTTCCGTAGCGGAAGCTGCTTCTGGATAGATATGTGCGTTGTCCTGCGCATTCCTATTCTTTACATATATAGCGATGCATGGTGATGATGCCGCTCCAAATATGAGTGACGTCATTCTATACTCTTCCGGTGGCGCGTCACGATTGTGCCGCCATAAGAATCGAAGGCTATCCCTGTCTTCATCCCGGATTTTCACTTGCAGGAACATTTCTTTAATGTCTGCCATTACTGCCACGCTTCCTTCTCTGAATCGTAGCAGAACTCCGAACAACGACTTCAATAAGTCCGGTCCGGTTAACAATGCATCATTGAGACAACGTCCGCCCGTCTTTGCGGCGGCGTCGAAAACTATCCTTATTTTCCTTTTTTGTGGGTGAGTCACTGCGAAGTGAGGAAGGTACCACGTACGTGGGGAAATGGGAATATGGTTCGCTTTCTCTGCGTAACCATTAACGATGAGATTTTCAATTTGCTTCTCATATTCCTTCTTCAACTCGCTATTTTTGTCGAGCTTTTTTTCAATATTCAACAGACGACTTTCAACCTGCGCTCTATTCGACGGCATGCACTCATTGTCTGTGCGCCATAACAAAGCAGTCTCGTACCTATTATTAGGTATACGACGTACCGTTTTGTTCAAAATACTTAAGGCTCGTTCTTCTGGGTCGTTCGCGGGCTTTCTAGCCGACACTCCCAGAGATTCCAAACTAAAATCATCCTTGATCAATTTATCCATATCTTCCTCCTTCTTGGCGGAAATGTGGTTAACGATCTTGATCGGTTTAATACCACCCGATATGTGACCATGTAAAACCCATCCAAGTTTGGTGAGCGATGCTACAGGTAGGTTCTTACCTCCTGAAATTAATTCACGAGTAACTATGAGATGCCAATTGTCCTGACCAATTAATATGGTAGGTTTGGACCTCTCATACATCAACTCATCCTTAATCGGTGTCAAATGAGAACACCGTTGCAATAATTCTCGGCTTACCGACTGAGGAGAAAGGTTAAGTGACTTAATTGTTTGTACACTTATCTCTTCTAAGTCGCTCGAGTAAATGCCTTTTATCTTAACGTTTAAGCGATACGAACTGTCGTCGTTAATTCGCTTACCTCCCACGGCTTCGATACGTAATCCCTCTTTACGTCCGCGAGGCGCTAATTTCTGAGCCATCCACTCCTCTATGAGTGTCATGGTCGATCCCTCTTCCAGAAGAGCTGTTGTCTTGACCTTTCCTCTAGGTCCATACAACTCGACCGGTATAATCTTTAAGTATGCACATGCCAGTGCATTCACTGTACTAACAGTTGTGATCTGAGCATCTTTACCCCCCTCGTCCCCTTGTGGCGAGGTATTTTCATTGGGGTATCGGTGTAGCATTCGATGATGTGACATTCTACATCCCTCTACACCACATTTTTTCGCTTTGCACTCTAACCTCCTATGGTTAGGTGACAAACATTGGAAACACTTTCGCTTTTTTGACCGCTTCCCATTTCTCGCGAATATTCATGTCCTTAAACTTGTAACAACTCACTATAGAGTGCTCCTTGTTGCATATAACACACTTATGTGTTACCCGACTTGCAGGCTTATCCTGGGTTGTCATAACCACCTGTCGGTTGTGCCCTTTACTATTTCGGCGTCCTAGACGCTCGCTCGGATTACTTCGGCGCATATAGCGCTCGCTCACGGCACAGCTGCGTACACCACCCTTTGCAGTGTGTACAGTTTGCTTCCTGAATTCAGGACGCTTCCTCTTTTCAGGCGCATTTTCATTGTTTAAGGACGTTCCAAATAGTTCACTCAATAAATTTAAAAACTTGGCCATCTTCTGTAACTCTGGCTCCAAAGGATACTGAGCTCGATATTCAAACCATTTAAATTTAATCATAGTTCCGAGTTTCTCCACTATGCGGCTCACTAACTCCGGTGAGTACAAATACTGTGGTTGATTCAACGCTTGTATCGTGGCAACCACGTTCGTAATACGACTTGCAAAAGATCCTATATTCCGGCAATCTTCTGCCAATCTTGGCATACGCTTTACATTCTCGATTTCGGCTAGAATGAGCATCTCAACCCTACCGAATCTTCTTTCGAGAGCGTTCATTATTTCTTCCGGTTCACACAAAGTAAATAACAGCGACTTTACCGCCTCTTTAGCGGTGCCCTTTAATGCCCTCCTAAGGCGTGCAACATTTTGCACCCCTGAAATTGGCTTCTCGTGTCTTCAAACACCGTTTTGAAAATTATCCATTCACCCGGGTCTCCATCGAACACCGGTAATTCCTGGAGGAAATGAAGCTGGGAAGACTTATCTTTACCAGCTATTTTTATTGCACTCACAATCGCTTCGGTCAATTCTGACACCTCACTCGCGTGTGTTTTCTGTGCATTTCCTTGGTTGCGCTCGATCTCCGCCCCTTTGCGGCGTGATCCTTTACACGCTTCCTTATCAGTAATATCGGGTTGTGCTACACTAATCGGCGCGCTCATTATGGTCTGCTGAACCCAACTCCTTACGAAAGGTTCCACCTGAGTATTCCGCTCTTCATCATCCTCACTCGAGTCGATTTCCTCTTCTCGGTTGAGTCGTGCCAACTCCAATTGAGACTTGGCTAAGGCAGCAGCTGCCTGTGCTCGTTCGAGCTCTGAGCGTTCGAATTTAATCCGCGCCTCTAATTCGGCTTTCAGCCTCGCCGATCGCGATGACCTACTACCTCTCTGTGACCCTTTATCACTAGTGTGCCCGATTACTGTCCTTGACGATGCCGCTTCTTCGGTCCTTTGACCTACTTTTTCGACCACCGTTTCACTCCTGGATATAACGGATTGTTGTGCGGTGCTGGCCTGCGTACCACTGGTGTCCGTCCTGTTGCTTGTCGTTGCCATGGACGTCCCTGAGTCCCACGTGCATGTGGACGTGTCGGTGGTGGCTCCACTTGAAGGAGTTGCTCCATTTGACGCAGTAGCTGTGGTCGCTCCAGATGGTTCCGCTTCTTTAGCTTTCCTTGAGAGCCCTGTCCTTGTCCTGCTCCCTTCGCTTCTCCCTGTCTGGTCTTGTGCCTTCTTCATCTTGCAGAAAGGTGATTGTTGGCCTACGGTCCCTAACTGTCCCTACGGTCCCTACAACCCCTTACCTACAACCCTTCTACACCCCAACCTAACACCACTACCCCTCCCCCCCCTTATCTCCCAACCCTACAACCCTACTACCACCCTAACAGCCCTATCAGCCCTATCAATCCTGGACGGGGCCTACCGAGGTGAGCCGTCCAGGGATGGAGTCGTGCAGGAATGGAATGGAGGAAAGGTTTAGGAACTGTCCCGCCAAGGAATATGACGAAACAGTCGAGCGGTAGTGCAAGCGCAGTCTCGCTCGAGAGAACTGCTCCACCCGAAGGTGTTGTGCCAGAGCCCAACCGTTTGGCACCGTTAGGTGGTCGGGATGTATGCTGTGCTCGCCGCCCAGTTGCCGGTGACGCCTCGTCCGAGCGCCCTCCTCCGGCCGCGATGCAGTCAGGTGCCCTCGCGCACCCTCGCCTGGCAGCAGCAGCGGTGGATGCTTCTTCTTGCACCCTCTGATGACCTGACAGGAAATGCCGGACACGGTCGTCCGACAGGAAAATGCCAGACACGGTCGTCCAACAGGAAGTGCCGAGCACGCTTGCCCGACAGGAAAAATGCCAAGCCCTGCTTGGCCACGATGAGTGCCTTCACAAGACACCTGCGCCCGGCTGCGATACGTGCCCCATGCGAGCACACGCCCCAGGCCGCAAGCCCGGTTTTCTTTCTTCCGGTAGTTCCAGGTCCAGTCCTTCAGCGCTGACGTCCTGGTCTTCTGGCCTTTGGTCCTATTGCTTCAGCTCAAACCTCCGGCTTTCTTCGGTTGCTGATCTTCACTCGGCTCCGAAGGTCTTCTTTTTCCACAACCAGCAGTCCACAGCTGGTTCCTTGATCCAGTTGGCGGGGTTCGGGTGGTCCTTTTAATCCGGCTCCGAAGGTCCAATTGAAAAGGAAACAGGTTCGGAAGGACCAATTTAAAACGAACCAGACGGGCTGGAACGTTCGATAAAGAAACAGAAGGGAGGAATCGAGGCTTCTCTCGATCCGGCCTCCTAAAACGCCTACGTTGGGTTCGGGAACAACGTATGTGATCTCCGCAACGGAGTAACACACAAGGGCGATAACCTCTTCTTTTTCAGCAAGTAGGTTCAGACGGGGATTACGGGTCTTCCGAAGTCGTCCCGGTCCCGACGCCTTAATTCTTCGATGTGGACTGTATAACTTTGAGGGATGAATTACTTGGGAATAAAACAGCAATTATCTTCAAACCGTTCCGTGAGAGAGTAATCACTTTTCCCTATCACTTCCCTACACTTTTTCTTGACTGCTGGTTTTTTCACTTTTCCCGAAGGATTTTCTTATTTTTCCGAACTAATTCCCCGAACGAATTGCAATAAAACCCGTTCACTAAGCTACCCCCAGAACTATACGCGAAAGTGAGCCGCGCCATTCGCGTGCCTGTGCAACTTAACAACATGAATTTGTACTATTACTCTCTCACGTTTCACTTAATTTCTTTATTCACATAAATCATACACAAATACAAGTTATCTATTTAGATAGCACAAAACAATATCTACACCATGATATACATTATTTTTTCTTATCACAAAAATCCTTTAATTTATAAAACAAAATATGCCTATTTTAATCACAAATTCAATGTCCAAACTTCTTAATATTTAACACAGAAAGTTAAAACAATGTTTCCCACTTGAATTTATACATATGTTAACTAATACAATAGTTTAATTTACATTTTCTCTATTTATTTCACTATTTAAAACACTTTTAAATTTCTTATACAAAACTATCATTATTTCACTTATACACAGGATTTTTCACATAAAAATAACACAGAATTCACCATTTTAGCACGTACAATCAACCTGAAATGTTTTACAAGTCATTTTTACATAAATTGCTGAAATTACAAACATTTTAAATTTTTACATATTTGGCCTCCTAGGGGCGTGATCAGCGTGCTTCCGTGAACTCACACTATTTGAACAACTAACTTTGCACGGCTCTCGGCTATCGGAAAAAATGAAAGTCTGAAATACACTAATTTTAACAATATTAGATAAATAAGTGCTTCTACACAATTTTCAAACTGTAGGAAACTATCTCTGATAAGATTCTTATCAGTTATCATGTTTCTTATCAGATAACAATGCAAGTGAATGTTCTCATTAATCAATCATAACAAATAGGCATTTGTTTTCGTACATATCAAAACATATCATACTTATACAAGACAATACTTAGGCAATTAATTTCCGTTAATTCTGTTTATGCACAGAGTGATCATCTCGACCGGGGAACAAATCCGATCTCTAACTTCACTTTAATATTCCTTTGAATTTACATCGTTGGAAAGACGATTTCAACCGGGGAACAAATCCGGTAACATAATTTATAACATAAAATTCCCTATATGAATTTATTGAAAGATATTACTTAGAAAACAGTAAACTAGTCCGGCCTGGGAGTCGAACCCAAGACCTTCATATCATTAATTCGACATTTCTTTAAGATTTAACTAAGCATTTTCTTATCAGAACATTTCTATTGGACACTGAGTCTTTGAAAAGTTATTCGTCATCGGTTGACTTAATAAACTGAAATATTCTTATAGGCGCGTCGCCAACAGTCTGTGACCGAGAAATTGGTTTTTGCTTTTTCTTAAAAGCAAAGATTTTTTCCCTTTACTGATTATTTAAAGCATAGATTAGAATATACTGGATTTAAAGTATGGTTAATGTTACATTATCGTTAAAAAATGTTAAAATACCAACTAGAACACTCAGTTTCAGGCCAATTAATAAAATAAATCTAAATTAATTCAATAATGATTTATATGCAATCAACTGGGACGATGTAATTGAGTTACCTTCAGTGGATATGATGGTGGGAAAATTTAATTCAATGATGATCTCTCTCTTTGATAAGCATGCAGCAGTGAAAACAATAACTTTAAAACCAAAATATTCACTGCCGTGGGTAACCGATGTCTGTAAAATGATGATCGATGAGCGTAATATGGCTTACGTTGTCTATAGAAAATCCGGATCAGACGAACATAAAAAATACTACAAGGAGCTCAAAAGTCTAGTGTTAACAAGTATTGCAGGAGAAAAGCGGGCCTACTTCAATAGTTTAGGTAATTCTCAAGCTAAAAATAGCAAAATGTTTTGGAAAAATTTGAAGGAAAAAATTTTGGTTGACTCCTCGAAAGACAAATCTTTGCCTCCCTATTTCAATGATACAAACAAAATTAATAATCATTTCTTGAATATTCCGGGAGACAATGTAGTTTCCAATGCAGATATAATATTTTTTGAACATCACAAATTAGCTATTTAAATTAGCTCCCGTAGAATCAACAGTTATTTCTAAATATATAATGTCCATAAAATCGAATGCTGTTGGACACGATGGAATTAGCAGAGATACGATATTACTCTCTCTTCCTTGGACTCGGGATACAATCACGGCTATAATAAAATGAAAACCCGATCGAATTAAAAGATTTTAGGCCCATCAGAATCTTGCCATTCCTTGCGAAACTGCTAGAGAAAGCTATTTGCGAACAGTTGACAAAATTTGTTGAAACGACCAACATCTTGCCTCATTTACAATCTGGGTTTCGTAGAGGCATCCTCGACTGCTTTACTCGATGTCACAGACAATATATTAGCTGAACAAGATTCCGGACACAGTACGATTCTAACGCTATTAGACTATTCCCACGCTTTCGACTGCCTAAATATTCACCTACTGCTTGTTAAACCGTCATATTATGGTTTGGACAAAAATTCGGTCAAGTGGTTCAGTAGTTACTTGAATAATCGGTATCAATCAGTAAAATTGGTATAAAGTGATGGGTCTATAGTAAGTTCTCACCAAAGGCTTATTAATCGTGGTGTTCCTCAGGGTTCAATACTTGGTCCACTTCTTTTTATAATTTACTGCGCTGATATTGTCAAAGTTATAAAGTATTCTATGTACCACTGCTACGCTGATGATGTGCAAATATACATCACGTCGGACTCACCAGATAAGTTACCACAAGCTGTCACATGGCTTAATGAGGACTTGGACGGAATTGCTGACTGGTCAATAAGAAATGCCCTTGTTTTAAACCCTTCAAAGTCAAAATATATGGTCATGGGCAAAAAGACGCAAATAAATAGAATTTGTGGTGACCTAGACGCTAAGATTCATGGTAATGCGCGTGGATGAAGCCAAAAACCTTGGCATTACCTTCGACACTAACCTCAGATTTGAAAATAATGTCCTTAATATGGTAAAAAACTGTTTTTATCGCCTATAGGTTTTGTACCAAATCCGAGACCAAGTTTCGCAAAGAGTAATGCGTGACCAACCATCACGCATTACTCTTCGCGAGTCATTGGTTTTGTCGAGGCTCAACTACGGGGATGTTGTTTATGGACCCCGGATTTTCAGCAAAACAAAGCGACTAATACAACGCGTGCAAAATGCATGTTGTCGGTTCTGTTTTGATGTACTTCCCAGAAATTACATTACACCCTTTCTGAACAATGCTTCCATGCTCAATATGGACTCACGTAGAGAGCTACATTTAGGGGGACTAGTCTTTAGTGTTATTAAGTTTAAGAAACCAGAGTACTTGCATGCAAAGATAAAGTCTGCTAAGCAAAATTCTGGGAAACAATTAAGGTCCATAAGATCAGCACTCCTATATTACAGCCATAAAACAGCGGCATTTATCGGCAGTTTCCGATATATGGCAACGAAGTGTTGGAATAACATCCCACCACCAATAAGAAATCTTAACACCAACTACAAGTTTAAAAATAAATTCAAAACATATCTTCTAGATAAACAAAAACAAGGTATTCCAAAACACTTCGTTTGCCAGCTATAAACCATGGCATGTTATTTTCTCTTTTTAGGGTTCCGTAGTCAACTAGGAACCCTTATAGTTTCGCCATGTCTGTCTGTCCGTCTGTCCGTCCTCGCTTAATCTCTGTGACCGTTAGCACCAGAAAGCCGAAATTTGGTACCAATATGTGTATCAATCACGCCGACAAAGTGGTAAAATAAAAAGTGGAAAAAAATATTTTATTAGGGTACAACCCTACAACCCTAACGTATTATATATTGTTGGAAAGGTATTTAAAAATGAATAGGGGTTTACTAAAATCATTTTTTGATAATGTCAATAATTTCGGAAATAATCACTCCAAAATTAGAAAACAATGTGTCCCCCCCCCCTCTAACTTTTGAACCATAAGTTTAGAAAGTACGAAAAAAATCTGAAAGGTAGAACTTTATAAGGACTTTCTAGGAAAATCATTTTGAACTTGGATGGAAACAATAGTACCCACTACCGAGAGCAGTTGCAGGAGCGCGGAGCGCTGCTGGAGCGCGAACATAATGGGAAACTACGGAACCCTACACTGAGCGTGGCCCAACACACTCTTGGCCGGTTTTATTTTTTCTTTTGATAACTCATCATGGTTGGCTAAGTCATTTAAGTAAAGATATAAATCATAGAGCTGAAAGGACACATCTTTCAGACATAATTACACTACAATAATATTAACTAATTGATGATGTTGTGACCAGGATTAAGAAAGGAATGCTTCGGTGATTTGGTCATGTGGAAAGAATGAATGAGGAAAGAGTGACAAAGCAAATTTATATGGCAGATGTGAACGGCCGAGTCGGGAAGGGACGCCCTAGGAAAAAGTTTATCGACCAAATTGGCGATATTTTGAAAATGGGCCACGTTAGAAGTACCCTTAACCGACGAGCATGTATGCGTAGATATATGGATGTAAAAGAGGCGAAAGAGGTATGTCAGGATCGTGCCAAATGGAAGTCCGTAGTCTCTGCCTACCCCTCTGGGTGACAGGCGTGAGTGTTTATAAAAAATAAAAAAAAATAATATTAACGTGCAAAAAAATAGTTTCTTCCTTATTTCTTTCTGATTGTACTATTGTGCTCATTTTCTTCTCGCCACCTCGAGGGTAATAGTTGAAAATCAGTGTTTGCTCTCTGAGCAATATTAATCGCTGAGCTATGACCCATTTGTTTAACTGCAAAACACATATATATTTAGATCATAAGTTTATATTTTTTTTCCATAATACTTTAATTGTATATCTAGTTAATCACTGAATTTACGTGTGTGATTAGAGATACAAATAAACGTTTTATCTATCTATCTATCTATCTTAATAGTCGATTAATCTGTGATTGATAATCGTCATCTACTATGTCAGCGCGTAAACATAGATTACTAATTTAAACCTAAATGTTACTAAAGGTATTAGGTACTACCCTCAGATGAAGTAAAAAAAGGTAGATATCGCACCTAGAACACGAAAGTGTAACCAATTTTATAACTTTTTGTGAGTCAGAGAAGTGTTGCCACTTTTTTTTAAAAGTTCCTGAAAATCGAGATACAATACTACAACTATAAGAGTAATGGGAATGGGAAAGTATATCTGTTCGTTTTAACAAATTTCTCGAATTTGACAAATTAAAAAAAGATGAAACACGTAGGCGTCTGTAGATCATTTAAAAGTTTTCTTGATAGATTGTCCATTGACAACATCATTAGTAGTGTTGCGTGAATAAGTCAACTAGCGCCATCTAGGGTAAGAAACGAGAGCGAGGGAAGCTTTGCAGACATCACAAATCTCTCAACCAACAGTGCCATCCGAAGAACTAAGTTTCTAGAAAATCTATACTCGCACACTCGTCCCTTTGCGCGCATTTACTTGAATATTCGGGATGCTTCTTTGCTAATTTAAATAAATAGGCGCTGCAAGATGCGATCGGGGCAGAATTGAACTCGGCGACACAAGCGAAGCTTCGGAGCGGAATTAAGTGAATTAGTGTGTTTAATTATTAGTGTTTTAAGTTCAATTTGTGTAAAGTAAATTAAAGTGTTAATTTAGGTAATTTTATCGGCAATTTTTATTGTCCCGAACCCCAAGCTCGTAACAATTGGTGTCAGAAGTGGGATAAAATCATGCCGATTTTACCTAAGGAGGAAACGGAGGGTGTCCGTACCCGAAGTCAACGCCAGCAGGAGACGGACCAAAGGAGATTTGGTGGTGCAACACCGCAGACGGCGGAGGGTCAGCCGCCGGCTGCAGGCCCATCAATAGCTCCTACATCTGCAGCACCTGACTTAGGTGCTCTGATGGCGATGCTACAGGAGCAGCTGCAGCGCGGACGAGAGGAACAGGCCCGTCTGTTGAAAGAGCAGCAGGAGGAACAGGCTCGCCGACAGTAGGAACAGGCTCGCCAGCAGGAGGAACAGGCCCGTCGGTTGGAAGAGCAGATGCTCCTCATGAAGGACCCTCATGCTACCTTCGGGAAGGAGATAAAGGAGGTGAAGGATAGGGTTGCTCAGCATGACAACCGCCTGTCGGAAGCTGAAACGCAAATCGCGAAAGCTGAAAACCGAATCGAGAAAGCTGAAACCCGAATCGACCAAGTAAACAATCGGGTTGACAACGTAATGGCTGACATGAAGAAATCACTAGACGAACTCAAACTTGGAGATGGAGCTACAGCTCCCGTAGTAGCTACAACACCTTCGCTACGTGGGTTCAAGGTGCCACCGTTCGACGGTACCTCTTCCTGGTCAGCCTTCAAAATCCAGTTCGAGGCTGTTATGAAGGCGAACGGCTGAAATAAAAGTCAGGCCATGACTGCTCTCACACTAGGCCTGCGCGACCAGGCCTTAACAGTTCTGGAAGCTCTCGGTGAGGAAGTGACTTATGAGCAACTCCTTGAGGCATTGGAGGCGAGATATGGCAGAACCTGGTGCAGACATTCATCGACGGCATCCGTGACCTGGAAGTCAGAGCTGCTGTGAGGCTCGGGCAACACGAGACGCTTAAGGACGCCTTGGCCCATGCACTGGAGGTAGAAGCCGTGCGGCAGGATCATCGTTCCCATCGCGTCAGGGAGGTTGCAGCAGCTACAGTTCGCGACCGCAACAGAGGATACAGCCCTAGGTGCTATGGCTGTGGGGAAAAGGGCCATCTTCGATCCAGCTGCCCTAAGCGAACCCTAGAAAGGGACGGTGAACGATCTCAGGAGGGTAGTGCGGCCAACAGCACCGCCCAGCAGCAGCAGGGAAACGAGTAAAAGCCAGAACAGCGGGGCGGGTGCTGGCTGATGTTAAAAGAGCCCCAAGGATCTCGATCTCACAAACCCATGATGGGAACAGTCTAATCATCAAGGGCGAGGTCAACGGAATGCCGTGTAAACTGACCATAGACACTGGAGCCTCTCGTACGGTTGTTAGTTCCCAACTTATAAGTCAGTTCCTTGGGGACTCCGCATACAACCTAGAACGCATTAATTTGGTAACAGCCACCGGTCAGCGTATACCCGTCCGTGGAGAGAAGGAGATGGACTTGAAGCTAGGCAACGTGATCTACCTGCATAATATCATCGTGGCTGATATAATGGACGACTGCATCCTAGGCCTAGACTTTATGAGGAATAATTGTTGTGAGATCGACGTTAAGCAAGGTGTTTTGAAATGTGGACAGGAGGAACTTTTTATGGAAGGTGCGTTACCAGGGAACGTGTACAGCATTAGGAAGATTGTTCTTCTGCCTAGATCGGAAACGATTATTCCGGTTAGTCTTCCTCGGAACGCTGGGCAAGCTCACCGTTGTGTACTTGTGGAAAGGGTAAACAATGACCTTCCATGGAAAGTAGCTCGAACCTTGGTCAGGACCACTGACATCTCAGGAGTACGTGTGCTGAACCTTTGCGACCGGGAACAGATTATAGAAAAAGGCACACTGATTGGTACTTGTGCCAATATCTATCGACTGGGACCCCCAGCAAGGATGTAGAAACGAGAGTGACCACACTTTTGGAAGACTGTCGCAGTGTTCTCTCCCCGAACGAATTGGTCTTTTTTCGGGGGTAGGTGCACAATCAGTGACAACATATTTTTTGGGTCTTGTTTTGATAAATAATTAAAATAGTAAAACTTACAAGTTTTAGGTATATTTTCTAATAAAATCCATTAAAACTTATTCATCTTAAAACTAATATACCATAGCACATGTATTAGTTTGCACCGCATCTGCTACAAATACTATTCTTCAGTACTACACTTCAACACTGCACTATGGCTGGAAGAAGAAATCTTGAAAAAACTAAACCGGAAGATGCTGTCAAAACACTTGAAAAAAAGTTTGAAGAGTGTATGTCTTCTTTTCAAGCCCGGTTGAAAAGTTCTCAACCTAATATCACTTCTCTCACCAATGATTTTATCATGTTCAAAGAGACTATGAAGACTGCGCTGGAGATCTTAAAAAAGCAAGTTCAGTCCCTTACACTATTGACTGATGACATTGACAACAGGAGCAGGCGTAAATTTCTTTTAATTCGAGGCATTGAAGAGTCTGATACAGAAAACAGCATTGACACTGTTGTAAATCTGGTGACATCAAAATTAAAAATACATACATTTAGATCAACTCAGATTCATTCATATTAACGTTTGGGAAAAAACACAACAGCAAATCCTCGTGCACTGCTGGTAAAGTTTACAGATTATACCATTCGTCAAGAAATCTGGCGTGCTAAGCTTTCTTTGAAAGGAAGTAATATTTCTATTGCTGAATTTCTTACTCCTCATAGAAGAGAAGTTTTCAAAGAAGCTCGATGCCTACATGGTATGCACAGGTGTTGGACACAAGATGGTAACATATATCTAAAGCTCTGTAATGGAAGCAAGGTACGTCTTGTTTCTCTAAACCAACTGGCTGAATATCCTGTGAGTAATTCAGAAACTTCCAAAGCTGTGGCCTCCAAACAACGGTCTAAACCTGGAAAAAAGTTGTAAAATTAGTCTCTTTATATATTAAATTTTTCTTTTTCTCTATTATTAAGAATCTCACTACTGTAGTTAATTGCATATTTTACTTAAAATGATATTTAACTTACCGCTATTGGAGTTTATGCAATTATTCATTTCTTTTGTTTGTACTTATAAATACGAACAACTTTTATCATTGGTAGTTGTAGGACTTATTACCCCAAACTACCTGCTTTATAATTAAACTTGAATATAATTTAAGGCTAAACTTTCCAATATGGACCATCGATTTCAAAGCCCATATTTTTTTTGTAGATAGTACTCACTAAAAGAAAGCGTTTTGCAAAGTTTTAGGTTGCGGAAACTTACGGTTCATGAGATATATTTTTTTAAACTTTTCATACAAATTGGCAAATAACACGCAATTACAAAATAAATTTGACAAATGATTGATGTTAAACGTCAGTTAGTGAAGGGTTCCGAATATTTTGAAAGTATCGATACGTACTCGATACCAAGTATCGTATCAAAAGTATCAATACTACTTGGTATCGAGTACATTTCGTTAATTTTGGAGACTAGGGGGGTAAGAAGCCGGGAAGTTGTGCTCCGGCGCTCCGTGGCCTTCGCAGCTTCGGCTTTTTGGTCGCCTTCGGCGACCAGCCTCAGCCGCTACGGCGATCTCGGTGCCTGTGCTTCCCTACGCTAGGGCGGAGGCACTGCTCATCCCGCAGCGCCGGAGCTGCCACGGAGCGCCAGAGCACAACTTCCCGGCTTCTTACCCCCCTAGTCTCCAAAATTAACGAAATGTACTCGATACCAAGTAGTATTGATACTTTTGATACGATACTTGGTATCGAGTACGTATCGATACTTTCAAAATATTCGGAACCCCACTAATTTACGTTTGACATCAATGATTTGTCAAATTCATTTTGTAATTGGTGTAATTGCGTGTTATTTGCCAATTTGTATGAAAAGTTTAAAAAAAAATATCTCATGAACCGTAAGTTTCCGCAACCTAAAACTTTGCAAAACGCTTTCTTTTAGTGAGTACTATCTACAAAAAAAATATGGGCTTTGAAATCGATGGTCCATATTGGAAAGTTTAACCTAATTTAACTTGAAACAAACCTCATAGAACATTGAATTGAAACTTTTTGCAACTTTCAAAGTTTTTATTTTTGTTTGTGTATTGGTTATGTTTTATCTGTTTTGGTTTGTAAAGTCAGTATGAAATGACAATGTCAAATAATTAAAATGTCATAAAGACAGATCAGAAGTTCTGTTTTTACTATGGTAATGCGATCATCATATACGCAGGGTTACCACCGTAAGAATTTAAAAGTGCGCATTTACAGTTTTTTCTTTAGAGTAATTTTTTTTAATCGGCATACTTGTAGTGTTTTCACTTTTCTTTATCAAATTGTAATAAATTGTACTTCCTCCTGACATGGTTGTAATGTCCTAACTGGTAGTAGATGTGGCAAGCTAATAACAATTTTATTTTTGCTGAACCCACGGTATAGCAAAACAGTTCACTTATTTTTATTACTTATTATTTTACTTTTTTTATTAAACATTAATAGTATATATGTGTATACTGTTTTTATTTATTATTATTATTTAGTAGTATACGAATAAACTTATAAATTTAATTTTAAACTTGCGATGGATATTTCCATAGAATCTGATTACTTTAACTCTACAAGTTCCTCACCATCATCGTTTTCCCCGGGTCAGGGTTCCCTCCTCAACCTAAGGACCTAAGAACCTCAACTTAGGGACATATTAAATAATGCCCTTGAGCCTTACCGAAGGAATTTGAATATATGTCATATTAATGCACAAAGTGTTCCAGCTCACTTTTCAGATCTTGCAACTTTCGAAAACAGTCTTATTCATGCCTGTCTCATATCAGAATCATTTCTTAAACCTAGCTTACCATCCACTTTGTTTAGTCTTCCGGGCTATCATCTCATCGGGAATGACAGATTAAACAAGGGTGGCGGAGGTGTTGCCATATACCTGCGGTCAGACATACCATGCACGATCGTTTCCAGATCGCCCGAGGTTTACTCTAAATCATTGGAATACATTCTTATTGAAATAATGGTATACAACACACCTTTCTTACTAGGAACATTTTATGCACCTCCTTCTGTAAATTATTTCAATGAATTGGAACAGCTGATTGAGATGCATCTCCCAAACTACTCCCACTCCATTTTCATGGGTGACTTTAACACCTGCCTTATTCGAAATGATTCTAGATCGAACAAGCTTAAGTGCTTCAAGCAATATTAAAATTCTTGACCTCGAATCTACCTATCACGTCAATAACACTAACTCTTTACTGGATTTAATCCTTACATCTGATCCTGATCGTATATCTCTATATGGTCAATTCGTGGCTCCTGGATTTTCCCATCATGATCTAATTTTCGCATCATATACTCTTAAATCCACTAAATCATCTCCCAAAATTATGTTTCAGCGTAACCTTGTCCGTATGAATCGCCAGCTATTAAGTTATGAGATACGCAATGCTAATTGGGCAGACTTTTATAACACTAATAATATTGACAATAAACTGCAGTTACTCAATAACATTATAACAAAAGCTTATGACAAAGTAGCGCCTTTAAGACCAGTAAGAATGAAACGGGCACCAGCACCTTGGTTAACGCCATATATTCGATCTCTTATGGCACGTAGGAACCGCCTTAAAAGAAAACATAAACGTTCGCCCAGTGATGAGAACTGGGAAAGATTTAAAAAAGCACGAAATCGCTGCAACCAGGTGATACGAAATGCCAAACGCCGACATATTCACAATACTATTGAGACTTGCACAACCCAGAATTTATGGAAGTTTTTGCGCAGCCTAGGCTTTGGTAAAAGCAAACAGAATGTTAGTCAGTCCCTTGATTTAACAGCACTCAACAAACACTTTTGCTCTTTACCAGTTTCGTTGGACTCAACAGTCAAAAGCGATACTATTAAAGATATCACTTCTTTCCCTTTACCATGTTGTACTCCTTTCTGTTTTGAACCAGTGACAGATAATGAAGTAAAAAAAATTGCATCCGTCATATCCAGCAAAGCTGTCGGCCCAGATAATATTGGACGTGACATGGTTTTGCCGATTTTGGACCAAATAGTTTCCCATATCACTCACCTAATAAATTTCTCCTTTGCCTCCAGTACCTTCCCTACCAAGTGGAAAGAAGCGTTCCTGATTCCTGTCCCCAAAAATAGTTCTTCTACTAATTTCAGCCACTATAGGCCAATATCTATCCTCTCCTTTTTCTCCAAAATTCTTGAAAAGGTTGTTCATGGCCAACTCTCAAAATTTCTAAACAAACACAACCTCTTTAATCCTTATCAGTCTGGTTTCCGATCTCTGCACAGTACTTCCACGGCCTTAATTAAAATAACTGATGATATCCGCTTCGCGATGGATAATCGTCAAATCACTCTTCTTGTCCTTCTGGACTTCAGTAACGCCTTTAACTGTGTTGACTATGACATCCTGTTGGCAATTTTGAAATCCCTGAATTTAACATCGTCAGTTCTACAATGGTTCAGTTCCTATCTTCGGGGACGCCGGCAACGCATACGTGTTGATGATAAGTTCTCCGATTGGTGTAACGTTGTTGCTGGTGTTCCTCAAGGCGGTGTTTTATCTCCGTTGCTTTTTTCTGTGTTTATCAATGCACTTGTTTCCGTAATAAATTTCAGCAAGTATCACCTGTACGCAGATGATGTCCAGCTGTATCAGCATTTTAGTTTAAATGACCTAAATTCATCTGTTGACAGAATGCATTCTGATCTTGCTGCAGTTCATCAGTGGGCAAGATGTCATGGGCTAATATTAAATCCTGCCAAAACACAAGTTATAATCATAGGGAGCAGAAAAATTACATGTCGACTTGACTATCAATACCTACCTAAGGTCACTCTAAACGGTGTAGATTTAGAATATGTTAGGCAGGTTAAGAACCTTGGCTTAATTTTGGCTGACGATCTAAGTTGGGTGCTACAGGTTAATGAGGTCAGGAGACGTATTTTTGGAACTATGCATTCATTAAAGCTCTGGCAAAAATTTATTCCTCAGACGGCCAAGGTTACGCTAGTCAACTCTCTGTTGATTCCTATTTTTGATTATGCCGATATTGCCTATCCAGATATAACTGAGGGGCTGCTTAGCAAACTCGACCGTCTGCTCAATCTGTGCATACGCTATATTTTTGGCCTGCGCAAGTTTGATCATATATCACAATTTCGCTCAAAACTTAAGTGGCTCGACATCCGTTTTCGCCGGAACGCACACCTTTTCTAACCACTTTGTATGGTATTCTTCACAATCCTTGTTCCCCAGTTTATCTAAAAGAGCGTTTTTCATATTTAAGCTTATCCCGTTCGATGACCAACAAAACTCTAACTATCCCGATGCATAAAACTGCATACTACTCGGATTCCTTCACGATATATTCAATTACACTTTGGAATAACCTTCCACGAGATTTAAAAGATGCTCCTTCAATAAATACATTTAAACGTAAGCTTGAGGTATATTATTTAAAATTACTTGATTAATTTTATTGATTATGTTTATTATAATTTCGTATACTATATTGTATGCTTTATTGGTTTAGTGTATATTTTATTTAAATATATATGTATGCATGTATATATATATATATATATATATATATATATATATATATATATATGTATGTATGTGTATGAGTGTATCTATAAACTAACATATACATACTTACTTACTTACTTTACTTAACTTACTTAACATATACATAATATTATATAATGCGTTTTGAATAGTATGAATAAATAAGTTAGTTTTTCTTTCTCTCGCGGCTCTACCCATAGCTCTCACCACACTACAAAAGGTTAGCTGGCAGAGAATGCCTTTTCGGCATTAAGTTCGCCTTTGTACCAAATTGTTTTGTTTGAGTGCAATAAAGAATTTTCTATCTATCTATTCTATCTATCTATCAAGGCGAAGAAGTTGTTACTCAAGTACGCCGATGTATTCTCATCAAACGATGCTGACATAGGAAAGACTGGCTTAGTTCAACACAAAATAAACACAGGAGAGGAATTGCCTATCCGTCAGCGGCCAAGAAGATTGCCGGTAGCACGTGAAAAGGAAGTGGAAACCATGATTGAAGGAATGGTGAAGGATGGTGTTATTGAACCTTCCTCTAGTCCATGGTGTTCACCAGTGGTGCTGGTGAAGAAGAAGGATGGCAGCATGCGGTTTTGTGTTGACTACCGCCGTCTGAACGACGTTACGAAGAAGGACAGCTATCCCTTGCCAAGAATTGATGACACGCTGGACATGCTTACAGGAGTAAAGTGGTTTAGCACGCTGGATCTAAAAAGTGGCTACTGGCAAGTTGAAATTGACCCTAAGGACAAGGAGAAAACTGCGTTCTCGACGGGAAAGGGTCTGTGGCAATTTAAAGTAATGCCGTTTGGGTTGTGCAATGCTCCAGCTACGTTTGAAAGGCTGATGGAGCTTGTACTTACTGGGCTAATTGGCGATGCCTGTCTGGTCTACTTGGATGACATCATCATCGTGGGCCGTACGTTTGAGGAACACCTTCAGAACCTGGAACGCGTGCTCATGAAGATTCAGAGTGCCAACCTCAAGTTGAGTCCGAAGAAATGTTCACTATTCAAACGACAAGTTAACTTTTTAGGGTATGTAGTGTCGGAAGAAGGTATCCGTACGGATCCGGAGAAAATCGCCGCTGTCAAGGGTTGGCTGGTTCCAAAAGACAAGACGCAGATTAGAGCATTTTTGGGTTTGTGCTCCTATTATCGGTGATTTGTGAAGAACTTTGCAGACATAGCCAAACCTCTGCACAAGCTAACCGAGGAGAAGCGACATTTCTGCTGGGGTGAAAGTTGCAATATCGCATTCCAGGAGCTCAAGGACCGTCTGTGCAAAACACCTATTTTGGGATACCCTGATGCAAGCAAAGAATTTATAGTTGACACAGACGCAAGTGATATAGGACTTGGCGGTGTGTTGTCTCAACGGAATGGTGACCAAGAGGTCGTGATAGCGTACTTCAGCAAGTCTTTGTCAAAACCGGAAAGGAACTATTGTGTCACAAGACGCGAATTGCTCGCTGTGGTAAAGTCGTTGCAGCATTTTAGCAAATATCTTCTGGGACGAAAATTTCACTTAAGAACTGACCATGCTGCACTAAAATGGCTATTGCAGTTTAAAAATCCAGAAGGACAAGTTGCGAGGTGGATTGAACTACTGCAGGAATACAACTTTGAGATCGAACATCTGTCGTGAAGCGACAATAAAAAAACTAAAGAACCTAACTTAACTACAACGAAAACAACCAAAATAAAATAAATTATTTAAAAATTTGAAAAGTTTTACAGTTTCTTTTATAAAAAAAGGTATGAAGGTGATGATGGGTTGTTATGAAGATAGTGATTTACAATATTATTAAAAAAAAAATAACAAAGATAAAGATACTGCAACGAAGTATGCACAGGCTATGTCTATGATAGGTGCACAGCTCCTGCTCTAGGTATACGCAGAATCTGGAGAAAGCACACGCCGCGTCTGGAGAAGGTACACGCAGCACTTGGAGTAGGCACACGCAACGCCCGGAGTAAGTACACGCAGCACCCGGAGTAAGTACACGCAACGTCTGGAGTAGGCACGCAGCGTTTGAAGTAGGTATACGCGGCGCTTGAAGTAGGCAAACACAACTTCCGGAGTAGACACACACAGCGTCCGGAATAGACACGCAGCGTCTGGAGTACGTCCACGCAACGTCTGGAGTAGGCACGCAGCGTTTGAAGTAGGTACACGCGGCGCTTGAAGTAGGCAAATACAGCGCACTAGTAGGCGGAGGCGTAGGCGTGGCTAGGCGACGACTTAAGGAGCGGGCAGAGGCTTGCAGGATCCCGAGGAAGTGCGGAAAAGGCCTTTAGGAGATGCTTCAAGTATCAAAGCTCAAGTCCGACTCCCCCATTCGCCGATTGTTCGGCTTCTTTTCCCTTTTTGACGGATCTGGCATAAGAACGGAAAATTATTCTCATTAAATTTGAAATTATTTAAATTAAAAGCAAATTCTTGTAAATGGCCAAGAAGAAAGGAGTATTTTGAAGTAAAAACATCAGGCCGGTAACGATATTTGAATAAAAATTGCCATGACAACCTGATAAACAACGATGTCAAAACATGTCAAATTTTGGTTTTAGGCTCGTAATACAGAAACGGCAAGATTTAAGTGAAAAATGAGATATTATTTATATAGGAAAAAAAAGTAGCGCAACAGCGCGCACGAAACCCGAAATTGCAGAGTTACGGAGAACTAAATAAAAGACCGAAAAAGGTAGACTCCATTGACATCGATTTAAAAAGTGCTGATAACGGGAAAATACGACGTGAAAATGATTTGTTATTGTGTTCTTATGGTTTAAAAATGTTACAGGTTCCTATGGAAATAAAGGTGATGCAAAATATCTAGTTTTGAGATGAATGCAGAAAATAGAAAACAGAATGGAAAAATAAATTTAAAATAGTTAAAATGGTATGTAAGTAACATAACACTACACATCGCAGCGGAAAATCTCACGGCAACGCAGATGCATTGTCAAGAAGACCTTGTCCTGAAGATTGCAACCATTGTACTAGGCAAGAGAGTAAGGAAGAGGTATCCGTGAGGATGCTCAGGACGGACCACCTCGGCAACGAATGGAAGGACAGCTTACAACATGCACAGCAGGAAGATCCGGACATCAAGCCGATTCTGGAATGGATAAAGGCCAGTGCTCCCAAGCCTAAGTGGAGCGACGTCTCAGCAATGAGTTCGACCACTAAAAGCTATTGGGCCCAGTGGGACAGCTTGCTGCTTCAGGATGGAGTTCTGTGCCGTAAATGGGAAAATGTTAGGGGAGACAGCTGTCATTTGCAAATGGTTGTCCCTAAAGCTAAAGTACCGGATGTTCTACAGCTGTACCATAATCATGGTTCCGGAGGCCATCTGGGAGTTAAACGAACTCTACTGAAGATCCGAGAACGGTTTTATTGGGTCCACTGTCGAAACGATGTCGAGGACTGGTGTCGTAAATGTACAAGTTGTGCGGCTGTAAAGGGACCTCAGACTCGTAGTAGAGGTGCATTGAAGTTGTACAATGTTGGTGCACCATGGGAGAGAATAGCCATTGACGTGGCGGGGCCGTTTCCGGAGAGTGAAAGCGGTAACAAGTATTTCATGGTTGTGATGGATTACTTCACTAAGTGGCCAGAAGTCTTCGCCATTCCAAATCAAGAGCTTCAACAGTTGCAGATAAACTAGTTCATGAAGTCTTCTGTCGTTTTGGAGTACCTTTAGAGATTCACAGCGATCAAGGAAGGAATTTTGAGTCTCAAATATTCCAGGAAACTTGCCGAGTTATGGGTACTCATAAAACAAGAACGACTTCTTATCACCCGCAATCTGATGGAATGGTGGAACGATTTAATCAGACATTGGAGAGGTACCTAGCAAAAGTTGTAGACAATCGGCAACGAGATTGGGACAAGCACATACAACCGTTTTTGTAGTCATATCGAAGTTCTGTTCACGAAAGTACAGCAGTGACACCAGCTTTCGCAAACTTTGGAAGAGAATTACGGCTGCCTGCAGACCTGATCACCGGGGTACCACCTGATGCCCCACGCAGTATAACCGATTATGCAAATGACTTGCGGAACAAAATGAATGACATTTATGAGCACGTCAGACAATCGGGCCAGCAAATGTCTGAGAAAATGAAAACCCGGTACGACCGCAAAATGAACAATAAAGGGTTCAACGAAGGTTCATTAGTGTGGTTGCACAATCCAGTCCACAGCAAAGGGAAATCTCCTAAGCTTCAAGCTAAATGGGACGGCCCGTACCGGATTGTAACCAGGATCAACGATGTGACCTACCGGATACAGAAAGGCGCAAGAGGGACTCCTAAGATCGTCCATGTGGATCGCTTGGCGCGTTATTATGGGACCGATAATGCTCGGGACGAGCATGTCTTAGGAGGGGGCAGTGTTGCGTGAATAAGTGAACTAGCGCCATCTAGTATCAGAAACGAGAGCGAGGGGAGCTTTGCAGAAAATGACATCACAAATCTCTCAACCAACAGCGCCATCCGAAGAACTAAGTTTCTAGAAAATCTATACTCGCACACTCGTCCCTTTGCGCGCATTTACCTGAATATTCGGGATGCTTCTTTGCTAATTTAAATGAATAGGCGCTGCAAGATGCAATCGGGGCAGAGTTGAACTCGGCGACACAAGCGAAGCTTCGGAGCGGAATTAAGTGAATTAGTGTGTTTAATTATTAGTGTTTTTAAATTAAATTTGTGTAAAGTAAATTAAAGTGTTGATTTAGGTAATTTTATCGGCAATTTTTATTGTCCCGAACCTCAAGCTCGTAACAGTAGTATAATTTATTATCTTGTTTCTACCTTGGTATAAGTAATAAGTGTATATAAACATAATATGTACATATGAATATAATATATAACATAATATGTACATACATATGTACATGTAAACATAGTATATAAACATAATATGTGATCTAATTAATTTCACATTAATGTTAATTTTTCATGCTAATTTTTAATTGTAACTTTAATTTTTGCTTGCATTTAACTTTTGCTTGCATCCTAATATTTTTATAAATTAACGGTGGGGATATGAAGCTGACAGCTGATGCACAGGTCTCCTAGTTCGGCTGCAGATGCTATGTTTTCAGGTATATGTACCAATGTAGCTTTATTAAATGTTAAGCAAATATCTTGATTTACAACCTCTTGAAAATAAAGAACTTATTATTATTATTGGGGGGTATCAATATAGTTTTCTCATCTGGTTGGGTTCTATAAATATATAATTATAAATGGAAATGAAAAGATAAATATACATAAATATCAATAAAATTAAATAAATATAAAAATACATAAATAAATAAAAGCCCAACCAGATGGAGGCCCTCGGTAGGGGAGACCAAACAGCCGAGGGTTAGGGGGAAAGGGAAAGAAACCGACGGTCGATGCGGGCGGTATCGAGGAACACCGCTTTCTGCATTTGAGCCTGGAGCGGTCCGCCACGTAGTCCCAGCCACCTCAGATGACCCGAGAGGCTGACTGGGATTAGCCCGTTTGCAGAGACGACTACAGGAATAATTTCGGTCGGCAGACCACCCCACATGTCGGTCACCTCGTGAGCCAGGTCCAGATATTTTGTTCGTTAATCTGTTTCGGCTTTCACGAGGTTCTCGTCATACGGAATGGTAAAGTCGAACAAAAATATCCTTAAATGTGCCCGGTCCATCAGCGCAATATCAGGCTTATTAGCAAGAATAGTCCTGTCTGTGACGATGGCCCGGTCCCAATTTATTATTATTATTTCTATTTTTATTATTTTTTCTCAGCTATGAGCTGGTAAATAAATGGCGATTACGGGTTAAAACCTAGTAACCGTCATTGTAATAGGGGATAAGCTACATTACTGTCATCCTGCATGAATTTTCGAACGATGCGACATGTATTTAAGTTTGCTTTGTTTTGTATATTAATGTATGAGTTCGGTGATATGTCTAGCATTTTTAAACCATGATGTAAGTGCTTCGGGATTATTCCGGTGGTAGAAAGTATAGTACTTTCTACTATTATATTATAAAAACTTTTTTCAACTTCCACATTTATGTTATTTCTTCTTTCAGTTCTGTATATTTATTTATTTTTTTGGTAATAATTTTAATTAAATTATGCGTATTAGGTTAATAAATAAAACAGTATATATCAATGATATATACTGTTTTACTTATTTTATCTTGGAGCGTAATATCAGGTCTATTATAATGGATGGTTTTGTCTGTCAGAATAGCGCGGTCTTAGTACATTTTAAATTTATATTTTTAAGTACGGCCGTTGGTGTGTATGTGTGTCTGGGATTAGTTTACGTTTGATTGCTAATTTTTGGTGTATTATATTAACTATCTGGTTGTGTCTGTGTGTGTAATCTGTCTGCGTGAGTGTTGGGCAAGCTCCTGTCATATGCTGAATGGTCTCGGGCTGTTTATTACATTTTCGACATTTATAATCTGCTATTGTAGGATCTTTAATTATATATTTTTGATAATTTTTCGTATTAATGACTTGATCCTGTATTGCTATCATGAAGCCTTCGGTTTCAGGGAATAAGTAACCACATACAAGCCACCTATTCGATGCCTCCGAATCTACATGTGCTTGACCTAAATCATAGGGATGTATATCATGCAAAACTTTTTTTTTCCATTGTATTAATTTCAATTCTTCTCTGTCTGCATACTGATCATTTATTTCTGTTATATGTGGTTCTTCTGCAAGATTTAGTGGTGTGAGGTTCACGTCTATTCTAACAATAGCATTGTGTAAATTACTGGTAGTCATTTTTATATGAAAGAATGATCTAAGGGTTGAGAGCTGCTTAGTCCAGAGAGCTTGGATGTCTATAAGACCTCTTCCACCTCGATTTCTGGCTATTGAAATCCTTTCTACTGCAGACTTGGGATTTAAATTATTAAATTTTATTAATATGGTACGTGTTTTTATTTCGAGGCTATGTCTGTTTTTATGTGGTTTATGGTTTAAGATATTTATTTTCTCAAAAGAATTAAAATTCACACATGAGAAATGTACAACACTAACATAATTTTATATTAAACGGCACGACACACAAACAAACTGATAACAAAATAAAAATACACCATTTTTTTATAATCTAAACAAATAATGTTAAAAAGTTATGAGAACATAGTAAAATAATAAAAGAAGGCTACCAAAGATTAAGATAAACATTCATGACGGTTACTTTATTTGGTTCGATCGCTGAGTGCAAAATTATTCATATCGACTTTTAGCTTCATTTAATCGAATTTACGTTGAACAATAGAGACTGGAAGTGATATTATGTATTTTTGATTGAGCGCAATTATTACTTGGTTGGATTGGTTGGATAATAAATGACCTAAGGAAATTTAATAACTATATCTGTGTTTATATGTATACTTGTTAAGAAGTCCTTTTTAATGTTTTGTTTTATTTGCTTTTTTTATTAGTTATTAGTACATACATACATATAAGTATATTTAATTATATTTTATATACATATATACACACATATATACATAGATACATATAGACACATATTTATATTACTATAAAAGTAAGGCTTATTAATCATAATTTTACTAGATTGAAGCTGATATTATGCTAATTTAATAACATTTTAGCATTTTAATTTACCTACCAATATTATAACCAGCCAATCAAATTAAGCACAATTTCACGAAGAAGTAAACCACCTTGATTATGTGTTTAGAAAATAATGTTTTAGTAATCTTTTAAAGGTTGTCATAGATATGATAGAATATGTTAATATCAGAATCGCGTAAGTATTAATAGCTTTAATAAGGCTTTTCGATGTTAGTTGTTAGTGATGTTAGGTTTTACAGATTCGGCTTACTCTATTTTTATATTCTGTTAATGCGTTTTTTAAGCTAGTATGGTCTAACAGCTTGGATTGCTGATATCCTAAGTACTTACATACCTCATCTGACTCCATGGACGAAATAGTGCCTCCTTCTAGTAAAGTGTAGGGTCCTGGTTCTATTTTTCCTTTCTTTATATTTAAGATTTTATATTTTTCTAATCCAAACTGCATATTTATGTCGTTACCGAATTTACGTGTAATATATAGCAAGATTTTTCAGGTCTTGAAACGAACCGGCGTAAAGCTTTATATCGTCCATGTATATCAGGTGTGATATTTTAATCTCGGCATTAGGGAGATTTACAAGGTAACCTTTCTTGTAGACGAGATAATGGGTTGAGTGCGAGGCAGAACCACAACGGGCTCAAGGAGTCGCCCTGGTGAATACCTTTCCGGATAGCTATATTCCTCGTATTAAGACTAGTGTTAAGACTAGTGTTATTGGTATGCAAATGTAAAGAGGTTTTCCAGTGCAACATAATATTTTCCAAAAAATTAATTAAACTCGGGTTTATTTTATAAATTTTTAAAACTTGAATTAGCCAAGTATGAGGTACGCTACCAAATGTTTTACGGTAGTCAATAAATGTGCAATGTAAGTTTCTCTTCCTTAAATTTGCGTGTCTATGAATGGTTGAGTCAATTATGAGCTGCTCCTTGCAACCCATGTGGTTCCTCCTGCACCCTCTTTGTTTTTCTGCCATAATCATGTTCTAAATGTGAATTTTTGAATTTTTTCTAAATGTGAATGTTAAATTTTGTATATTGTGGGGAGACAAGTAATTGGGCGATATTGGGATGGGCTATTGGTAATATTTCTTTTTGGAATCATATACGTAATCCCTTTTGAAATAAATGGCGGCAGTGGTTGCTTTTCGAGTATAACATTTGTAAAAGTTTTAGCGAGAGCCTTATGGAGAGTATGTAATTTTTTATACCAAAAATTGTGAATGTTGTCTTTTCCTGGTGATTTCCAATTATGCAGTTTAGAGGTAGCGATTTTTTACATCATCTTCTGTTATTTCATCAAATATCATTTCCTCTATTGAATCTCATTTACTTATCTCCTCTTGTATCCAGTCTGCACTTTCATTGTGCGATACTGACTTCTCCCATATATCAGGCCAAAAATCTTCAAGCTGCTCTTTTGTTACCATTTGTGTATCATCCGTATTATTAGTTATATTTTTATCCTGTTTTAATTGTCTATAGAATAATTTTTCGTTGGTTTTAAAAAGTTTATTTTCTTGTTTTCTTTGATTAGTCTTCGAATATCTTTTAAGTCTTTTTTCTTTAAGTGATAACTTCTGTTTGAGTGTGTCAAGGTATTCTTCAGGTGATTTGTTTGTATTTTCATGAGTTGTATGTGTTTGATAACTTCGAAAGACTTTTTCTGCTGTTTTAGTTACTTTTTGGACCTACTGCACTTAATATATTGAGTAAGTCTACCTATATCTGATCGGAGTTGGTTTATTCCTTTTTGTAATCTTATTTGCCATGCTGGTTCTGGGTTACACTTGTGATTTGGCATTTGATTTTCATCTAAAAATTTTAAACCTAATTCTTTTGTTATAACCATAGCGCTACGGTATACGAGGGTATAAATGTCAGTTAAAAGTGCATTGTCTGTAGTAAATCGGTTGAGTATGTTATTGTTAAAAATATCTATTAGATTTGTAAGCTTTTTACTGTATTTTAATTTAGGTAATTTTGGTCTGTATGTAGGATCCATACCTCAGTATTGAAATATTGTTGTTTTTAATTCTTCATGTAGTTTTGTAATTTCTTCTTCCCCTATAGTTTCTTGTTCCAATGTTGTAAGATCTGTTTCTAAAATGATATCGTATACCCTATCTACTTGCGTGAGAGTATTTGAAGTTTGTGTGGAAGAATGTGTGGTGAGTGTAGTCGGCGCTGTAGTGAATAAACGCGAGTTTTGATCGCATGATTGAGGTTGAGATAAATCATTTGTTGCAAGAGCTTCTAAGTCTATTGGGTTAGAACAAGGAAGAATGTTGTGGCTGTCATTACCAACTGTATTTGATTTTTCAATTGTATGCCTGATTTCATTTTTAAATTGTTCCAATTCTTCCTCAGATAGATTTTTCTTTTTAATTATCATTCGTCTCTGATGTGAGATTCTTTGCTCCGTAACATTTACTCCCGGGTTTTGTTTAGTAAAAGATTCATGCAGCATTTTCCTGTAACAAGTCATATCTGTCTCTAATTTTGTTATAGTGTAATATGTACGCATGATAAACATGTTGACATCATATAAACATTTTGACCATGTCATACGTACTCTTGCTTTACTAGCCTACGACGCAGGGAAAAAGGAATTCACCTCCTGCGTAACATCTAAAGTTGGTGTAGATCTATTTGGATATGGTAAATTATGCCTTGTTAAGGATGACGGTGAACGTATGTGGCGAATGTGGTACGGTGAAGTTTCTTCTAGTAAAATTGATGGTGTTGTATTTTCAGTCTGTCTGTTTTGTGTCGAGTTGGCTGTAGCATTTTCGAGTAACCCGGAGGGAGCCCGCCTATTCAACTCCTCTCCGCTGACGGATCGTATACTGTCGCACCCAGCGCCAGCTCCAAGTGCGCCCTGGTGATCATCCCCGGGCAGCGGCCCTAAGCGTTTACTTCTTAATCGATTTTTCATGTTTAATGGGTTACCAGTTCCATGTAAGCCGTGCCAGTAAAAATATATCACGTGTCCGCCCCTACGTGAATCAGATGGTCGATTCGGACGTACGGTTGGATTTTAGGGGCTTATTATTATTATTTTGGGTTATTGATAGAGTAATCTCATCTGGTTGGGCTGGATAAATACATAAAAGGAAAGAAATAAATATACTTAAATATATATTTACTATACTAACATAAATAAATAAATAATACATAAATAAATAAAAGCCCAACCAGATGGAAGCCCTCGGCAGGGGAGACCAAACGGCCGAGGGTTAGGGGGAATGGGAAAGAAACCGGCGGACGATGCGGGCGGTATCGAAAAGCACCGCCTTCTGAATTTGAGCCCGGAGCGGTCCGTCACGGAGTCCCAGTCGCCTCAGATGGCCCGAGAGGCTGGCTGAGATGAACCCGTTTGCAGACACGACTACAGGAATAATTTCGGTCAGCAGACCACCCCACATGTCGGTCACCTCGTGAGCCAGGTCCAGATATTTTGATTGCTTATCTGTTTCGGCTTTGACGAGGTTCTCGTCATACGGAATGGTAACGTCGACCAAAAATATCTTTAACTGTGCCCGATCCATCAGCACAATATCAGGCTTATTCGCAAGAACAGTCCTGTCTGTGACGATAAGACCCGGTCCCAATAGAGCCTGCCGCGATCATTTTCGAGCACGGCTTCCGGCAAGTACTTGTAATACGGCAATTTCTGATCCATGAGACCGTATTTCAGAGCAAGCTCCTGGTGAAGAATTCTGGCTACTAGGTTGTGCCTGTGCTCAAAGTACTCAGAGTTAGAAAGCGCCGAACAACCGGAGATGACATGCCTAAGTGACTCACCGGGATGGCGACAAGCTCGACAAATGTCGATGGTGCCATCCTTTAGGATGTATCTCCGATAGTTGTTGGTCTTAATAACCTGATCCTGTATTGCGCAGACAAAACCCTCGGTTTCCCCGAAGAGGTCACCGAAACGTAGCCAGTTGAGGGAGGCGACTGTATCTACTAAGGGCTCATGTAGAGCCCTATAGTACAGTCCCGTGGAGCTCCTTCTCCTTCCATACGGTCTCCCGGTCGGAAATGCTAAGCACTGCTGGGTCCTGCCATTGCTCGTTGGCTAAGGATAGAGGGGTAAGCCCTTTATGACTAGAGACGACGTCATTATAGAATGAATCATCCAATCTCGCCAGGAAGTAATCACGGAGGCTGCACACTTTGCGATTATGCATGGTGAGCGCGCTCAGAAAGCCACGCCCACCATGCTTTCGCGGCAAGTACAGCCTCATTACTGACGATCTCGGATGATGCATCCTATGGGACGTCATTGTAGTGCGGACTTTTCTATCCAGGGCGTTAAGTTCAGTCTGAGTCCAACTGAGTATGCCAAAGGTATACATGAGAACAGACATGACTCAGCCATTATAAGCGTGTGACTTATTCACACCGGACAAAAGGCTGTTAAGCACTTTGGTCAAGCGTGCATAAAACACGTCGCAAACTGACTGTTTCATACCAGCCTCATCGATACCGATGTTCTGTGACATACCCAGGTATCGGTATGTTTCAGTCTCGGAAAGGGTCCTTAAGTTGACGGGCATAGATAAGTCTATGCCCTCCGAGTTAGAAACCCTTCCCCTTTCAACATGGAGGACCGCACACTTATCCGTCCCCAGCTCCATTCCAATAGAACGCTAAATTCACAAGTAATGTTTAACAATTCCATAAGATGGGAGCGACTGGAGGCGAATAATTTTAGGTAATCTATATAGAAAAGGTGGGTCACTTTGTACCTTCTTTCCGAAGCTAAAATCCCCTCCAGTAAAGTACAGAGAGGGTTCAAAGAGAGGCAGAACCAGATTGGACTCGGACAGTCGCCCTGGAATATACCCCTTCCTATCCTTATGCGGCTTTCCGCAGCCGTCATCGGCTCGCGCCCCGACATCCATTTTGAGCGCGCGACGTTACCTTATTTGGGTCCAGGTGACATGTGATTCTCGCGCTCAAAATTGATGTTAGTGTCTTGTCGTTAGATACGTAATGGGACGGTATTTGTTCGGGTCTGTGGTACCCTGGTCTTTAGGAACCAAATGGGTGATCCCAGAAGTGAAAAGGCTTGGGAGCGACTTCTGGTTGAGAGCCTCTTGAAACTGTCGGGCGAGCAAAGTGTGACACACCACGAACCCCTTCAGCCAGTAGTGATGCAGCCCGTCGAGTTCCGGAATCTCCGGAAAATCTGAAGCATATCAGTCTGCCGATGAGAGCTCTAGCCTTTGCGATACGTTCCTCAAATTCTTCTTCTCCATGCTGGGATAGCGCTACTTTGGCCAGTAGCGCGTCCAGCCGTGGAAACCTTGGCGCCTATGATACGGCAGACTGCCAGCGCGGCGCCAAAAAGAATTGAGTCCGTCTCGCAAAAGTCCCGGCTGGCTTCCAAATAGGGTTCAGAGCCCTCACGACAGCCCGATTCCGCTTGCTTAGGGCTATACGGGGAAGTCGCAGTCGATTTTCGAGAGGCGTACTGCGCGTTTCCACAATCGCCTTTTCCAATGTACTCCTCATATGCTCTAATTCCAGTTCTTGGGCGACTGTTCCATCATCGTTTGAACCAACCACAACTGGGGTATTCACGGCGACATCCACATTTGCGGGTTGCTCTACAATTTGTGGCGCCACATCCTCAGCCGTAGCATTTTCATCCGATGAGGGAACAGCCTCACGTCGTAGCCGTTCGAGTTCGGCGACATCAAATATATTTGAGCGTAAGATATACCGAACTCGGTCCGCCAGGTTTTGCTCTGTGACGGTTAAAGATGGCTCCAGCTCAGCAAAAAGACGATGCATCCTAGCCCGTTATTATTATTATTGAGCATGTAAGCATCGATAAAATATACAACATATGTAATGTAAAACATGTTTATTATAAAAAATAGCTTAATATTTAAAAAAAACTAGGTGGAAGAAAAAATGAATTTCCATGGAATTAAAATAATACTTTTCTAAATGAATAAAGTATATTTTAGTAAATACAAAATAGAACAAACTCCAGCCGGGGGCACAAAGGAGTATTCTAATTTGTACCCCCGGTAAGAGACATATGAAGTATCAGCCGGAGCGGACATCTGAGTCTCGGTTAAAAAGAGTAAGGCCGGCTTCGCCGTCTCCGGATGGTAGTAGACAGCATTAAGATTGGAATGAAGTGTCCTGATATTGCAAAAATTCACGGATAGCGTGGCAGGGGTCGCCTTGGTCTTTTTGCTCCGCTTGCTCCTAGCAGTTTTAGTCGCGAGCAGAATTACCCACTCCTTCAGAATACGCGGAGCAGCCCAAACTCTCACGCTCAGGAAAAGAATAGTAGCTGGGTCGTGGATGCTCAGCGAGGGGTTCTCCGTGACCAGAAGTGAGGGTACTCTCTTGGGGTAGTTTTTATTTGATTGCGCTACGATGTCAAGGGGGAGGGGGAATTGGGCCTCCAGCCCAAGCGGAACGCAAAGGTAAACTTCTACATTACGCAGGTATTCTGTGAGGTCGTGGTACCCCCCGGTTCAAGCTGGCCCAACCATGTGACATCAATAGCCGCTGCGTGGCTCTACCAATGTCAAGTCAAGAGGATGGCTGCCATTTTAGTTCATTTCAGCTCAGTCTTATAGCAGCTACCCTTCATTTTTTTATAGGATAGAGTGACAAACGAGCTTACAGTCCACCTGATGATAAGTAGGTGCTGTGGCCCATAGACGTCTAAATATATCATCGATTACGAATCGAAATGCAGATGCGTTGTCACCCGTGCGCACTAAGATGGAATGCCGCGTTTCTAGTAAAAAGGGTCTCCGGTTCTCTACACTCACCATACGAAACAGCAGCATTAAGCTACTATTTTACGCTAGTATTCTGTGAGAGCGTGGTCCTTCCCCGGTCGAGCCGACACATTCGTGCTATAACTATACTACTAATAGTATAACTGCAGCATGGCTCAACCACGTATAAAGCTTTGTAGCCTGTTGTTGGTAGCCTAAAATCATAAATATTTTTTGATAGTAAAATAGTTTGTAAGTACTCAACAATTGAAACAGAAACATCAGCGACTTAAAAAATTAAATATTTACCTTGACTTCAATTTGATGTAACATAATAACAACTAATTAAAAAAAATATGCTGACTACATGTATTTTTATAACTTGTCTAAAATTAATTACCCAAATCTTGGACCATTAGAAATAAGAAATACTGGCAACATTCTCCCGTTCGTAATCCCGAAACATTTGTGCTTCGAATAACCTTCAAAATTGTGTTGGAATAACAAATTAAAATATAGTTAAATGAGTGAAACGATATTGCTTCAGACCTTTTGTTCACTTTAGTATTGATTTTGCACTATTTATCTACACAGGACGGCATTTTGTAAGCAAATTTACTGCATGACGCCCCGGGAAGTACTGAGCGAATATGAGCGTAGTTTGATGCATGTGTGTGCGTGAACGCATGTACTTGCATAAAGGAGCGGAGTTTTTTGGCTTCAACAATAACAAAGGCCGCGCTGTATAGTCTACCTTTTTTTACTTCATCTGAGGTACTACCATAAAGCACAGAATAAATAATAGCTTATAGCACCACGCGCGGCCCCGATAACTTATGGGTGTCAGCATCGGTATAATTGCCGACATAAGTCGTGAGCACACTTTTTATTGGCCGATACGACGTTGACCACGCTGACGTTCAACGTGATTGGTTCATCAGTCGATTCTCGTCGTCTATTGGTTTCGAACGTATCATTCGGCTTCCGTACACTTCATAGCAATAATTTTAGTGATAACTTTTTAATAAGTTTATTTTCGTTAATTGTTTTTGTTACCTCGTTGTTAATTGTTGTTTGTGTATTTCTTGTTATTAATTGTTTTTGTTATTTCTTGTTTTTAATTATTTTTGTTGTTATAATTTGAGTGTTCAGATTTTGGTCTAAATATGCAGAGAAGGAAGAATTCGGTGTTAAATAGACAATTCCGACAAATGGTCACTGTTTAATTACATAAAAAAATTAGGTACTGCGAAAAACATCATAGACTTATATAAACAGACTGCTGAGGCGACTAATGTCTCAGTAGCTACTGTACGGCGCACCGCATTACCAGATTTTATGGAAGGCGTATTACCTCCTCCGTCTTCTTAATAAAATAATCAATTCTAACCACCAGGTATACATTAAATACTTTATAGTAGATAATAAAATAACGGCCACGAATATCTGCAACATTACTGTATCAAAGTAAAAGTTGATGTGTTCGAGTAAACATTTTCATAAAAATCGGCGAAAATATTCAATTACGAATTGAAATAATAAAGGTACCCAATAATTTTGCCCGACAGAGTACCTACCTCCCACCACAATTTATCTAGGTTCACGACTTGTGTCGGCAACTATACTCTCAGTTTACGATCACTGCGCACTATGCTCCCCGAGACAAGGATGTCAACATTACGCGCGGCCCCTTTTTTTAATTAACTGGCTTTACGGTTCTGGGTTCTAGCCCTTCTGAGCCTATCATTTCTTTCGGAATCTTAATTTTTGTATTTTATCTTCACAATATGCTCAAAATAACTTGAGGTTTACATCAACATCAAAGCACTTGTTTCGTCGTTTTCTTTAATAGTTAGTTAGTTTCTTTAATAGTCGGACACTTAATTCACAAAATCGCATCACTTTTACGAATCAAAATCCACTTCAAACCATTATTAAAGCGACAAAACAGAAGCGACAATCCATAGCGTTCCCGCCAAAACTCCTAAACGCGTGGCCCCGCCGCGACGATGTACAGGAGTATAGAGACCTATTCTGTACTACTATACCTAGAGAGTAGATAAATCGAATTAGAATATGTTTGAATCCTGTTACTGTTATTTTGCAGTAGATATTATATATCTATCTAAATAGCTTAAACCCACTTTTCACTATGGGATATAATATAATTTATATTACATATAGAGATATAAATTAATATCGCTCACCGTACTTTTAAATGGAACCGTTTACACTGAGATGTAATATATATTACATCCCAAACTATAAATATTTTTTCGAACGACCGAGCGATATTTTCATATTATATTTCGCCTCCACTACATCCTCAGATCGTCAAATCACGAACGCACACTGGTTAAAAGATATATCTCACAGTGTGAAGGGCAATCGTGTGATATAATTTATATATCGGGATATAACATTGGGTCCTTACATATGAAATTAGCGTTTTGTCGTACTGACCATTTTAATCTGAAATATCTCCTCTTTGGTTAATTCAAATTTATTAATTCATTTAGCTGGTACATTTGAGTTTTGAACACAGTCATTCATTTGTTTTTTCTCATTCTTTTTCTTCGGCTTCGCTTATTTACAGCACAATGGAAAACATGAAATATCGGTATATTTACGAGTACGAGTTCTACCGTGGCACCAGTGCTGCAGAAACAGCTCGAAGTATTAATGATGTATACGGCGCTAGTGTCGCAAAAGAAAGCACGGTCCGTTTTTGGTTTCAATATTTTCGTTCCGGAAATTTCAACCTTCAGAACCAACTCCGTGGACGGCCGGAAATCAAAGTGGAAAATGAAGAATTAAAGGCTATTGTGGAAGCGGATCCATCAAAAAGCACTTCAGAAATAGCTGCAGGCTTCGGGGTAAGTGATAAAACTGTATTGGATTAATAAAGTGGTACTTGAAGCAAATCGGGAAAGTAAAAAAACTTGAACGATGGGTACCTCATGAATTGAGTGAATTGAACTTGCAAACACGCGTCGACTGCTGTGTTACTTTGCTCAGCCGACACAAAAATGAAGGGATTTTAAATCGAATCATTACTCTTATGATGAAAAGTGGATACTGTACGATAATCGGAAGCGCTTGTCGCAATGGCTGAACCCTGGAGACCCAGTCAAATCCTGCGCTAAACGTAAATTGACTCAGAAAAAGTTACTTGTGAGTGTTTGGTGGACTAGCGCTGGTATCGTTCACTACAGCTTTCTAAAATCTGGCCAAACGTATACGGCAGATATCGATTGTCAGCAACTGCAAACCATGAAGGAAGAACTAGCTACTGCTGCTTCACGACAACGCAAGACCACACACTGCACAATAAACAACTACTAAGTTAGATGAGCTAAAATTGGAATATCTGCGACATCCACCGTACTCTACAACAACTTCTTCTTCCCTTCTACGACAACTTCTTACAAGGAAAAATTTCAACGAAGCGGCAGTCCAAACCGCCTTCAAAAACTTTATTGATTCTCGCCCCCAAGGTTTTTTTTCTTAGTAAAGGGTTATGAACTACCTATGAGATGGCAAAAGTGCATAGATAACAATGGTGCATACTTTGATTAATTAAATATATTTTACAAAAAAAAAATGACTTTATATTCCTCCTGTACAAAACGATAATTTCATATGAAAATACCTACTATATACAGTTAAAGATCTTTGTTCGCGAATTATATTCTGTAAATATGCCGCGAATACAGAAACCGTGAATATGGAACGGTAATTTATATGGGATTATACTCAAATAAACATCATTTTGGATTTGAAGTACCTTCAGGCTTAGGCAATGATTTAAAGAATTTTGTAATTTCCAATAGTTTAAGAATTTTGTAATTTTTTCTTGCTTGGCAGTTTTTAAAAACTCCTTTAATTATTCAAACTGATATTCAGCAGTGGCATTAGCAATTGCCTCTTAAAAATAAGTCTTCGTTCCATAGACGGATCAATTTTCATAAAGAAATCACAAAGCTCATTTGCCATTCTTAAACCTTCTCAAAAGTTTTTCTAATTAAATGTCACGTTTCCAGTATTTGTTGAAACATCTTCTTCAATGACCTGTGAAGTTAACATTTCCTGCAAGTCAGTTTCAGTCAAATCTTCATCTTGCGATCTAAGCAACTCCTGAATTTCACTTGATTCTATCTGTTCGAATCCATCAGCAGCAGTCAGAGTTTGAATTTATAAATATTCTTCGTCATTTTCCGCAGTCAGATCAGGCCAGTTTTTTCAGCATGTTTTAAATGTGTATGGCTTCAGTCCTTTCAAGGATTCTTTTAGGTTTATGTCGATTCATGTCGAAACTCGTTTTTCATTCTTTTAGTCGACATTATAAATTAGGAAGACAGCCTCAGATACATCTTACTCGATCACAATTTTTGTAACAAATAGAAAGATGAAACAATAAAACACGCAAAGCGGCTCTTACCAAATTCTTTTTAGTCGACATTATAAATTAGAAAGACAGCCTCAGAGACGTGTTACTTGATCACAATTTTTGTAACAAATAGAAAGATGAAACAATAAACCACGCAAAGCGGCACTTACTAAATTCTTTTTAGTCGACATTATAAATTAGGAAGAAAGCGGTAGAGACGTGTTACTTGATCACAATTTTTGTAACAAATAGAAAGATGAAACAATAAAACACGCAAAGCGGCTCTTACCAAATTCTTTTTAGTCGACATTATAAATTAAGAAGACAGCAGTAGTGACGTGTTACTTGATCACAATTTTTGTAACAAATAGAAAGATGAAACAATAAAACAAGCAAAGCAGCTCTTACTAAATTCTTTTTAGTCGACATTATAAATTAGGAAGACAGCGGTAGAGACGTGTTACTTGATCAGAATTTTTGTAACAAATAGAAAGATAAAACGACTAAAAAGAATTTAGTAAGAGCCGCTTTACTTGTTTTATTGACATTATAAATTAGGAAGACAGCGGTAGAGACGTGTTACTTGATCAGAATTTTTGAAACAAATAAAGATGAAACAATAAAACACGCAAAGCGGCTCTTACCAAATTCTTTTTAGTCGACATTATAAATTAAGAAGACAGCAGTAGAGACGTGTTACTTGATCACAATTTTTGTAACAAATAGAAAGATGAAACGACTAAAAAGAATTTAGTAAGAGCCGCTTTGCTTGTTTTATTGACATTATAAATTAGGAAGACAGCGGTAGAGACGTGTTACTTGATCAGAATTTTTGAAACAAATAAAGATGAAACAATAAAACACGCAAAGCGGCTTTTACCAGAGCTAAATGCAGAATATATGGCAGCATTAAAAATATACTTTATGAAATAAGTAATAAGGTTGCTTTTTTTTTTTTTTTTTTTTTGCGCCCGAAGCAATTAAAGGGCTACCCTGTACGTAGGGAGGATAATGCATTACGCATACCACGATAGCCGGTCTATCGTGGTTATGAGGGACTCACTGTCCTACCGGGGACCCTAAGTGATACCCTCTAAAAACCGCCTTTGGGGACAGGCAGCCGGCTGATTAAGCTCTATTGTGCCTTATCATGAGCGACCCTCTTTTGGGAAAAGAGGGCGCAGGCGGCTAAGAGCCGCTGAGGGAGTGCCTACGAAGGCAAATTAATGTTGGTTAATACAATAATTTAAACTAATTAGAGTTGGCCTGAGCCGCCAGGAGGCAGTTCAGGTCGTTTGACAGTTTATTAGGCGGGTCCGAGAGAGAGTTTCTCGGCCTGCGGACACGATAGCGAGAGGGGGGTGGGCTGCATAAGAAGCCGCCTCACGAATTAAATTGTTTGGGTGCGACTCTGAGGCTTTGAAGAAGTTCTCAGAGAGTTTTTTAAGGAATTGTTGAATTGTTGGGAGCTCTAAGTCCCGATGAAGGTCGGCATTACGGACGTACCAAGGTGCGTTCGCAGCTCGACGACAGAAGAGGTTCTGAACTATTTGGAGTTAATTTAAAATATTAGGGTCTGCGTGGGCAAAGACGGGGCCCGCGTAGGAATAAGGTTGCTTTCATTCCGTTTGTTTATATTCTCAATACACCGACCGCGGCAAAATGCGGCTTATGTCAAAGGCCGAACCAATACAACGGCGATATCATTTAACAACATACTTTAGGCACGGCTGTAATAAGGTCTATTTAACTTTTATTAGTCCATTTGACGACGCGCTTACAAAGGATATTGGATTGTATACCTATTGGAATCCCTTTTATTAATATGTATGTACCGATGTACTAATTAGAACCGCGGGTAAAGAAATCTTTAGCCGCGAATATAGGAATTGGGTCACATTTTTTTTATCCGCGAATATTGAAATCGCGAATGAAGAAAGCGCGAATAAGGAGCTTTTACATTTTTACATTTTAAATAGGATATTGATAAAGGATACTATAAAATATAATTTTGTTTTTTGTGCGGAATACAGAATTTGTTTATCATTAATCATCCTCAGTAATCATCATTCAAAAAATAATTCTTTTCTGTGACTCAACTGCTAATAGACCGTAAAAAACGCCTAGCCTAAAAAATAGTAGTAAATGTAATATTTAAACCTCTTTGTTTTACGCATAGCCTTCAAATTCCAAGTGCCGTGGTGCCAATGCCAATTGCCATGCAAACGAAACTAGTAAACAGTAATCTACTTAGACAATTGAAGTTCTTTTTATTTAAATTATAACTTTTCTTTCAAAAAGTAGTGTTCTTGATGAAACAGTAATAACTAAATATTTAATTTATCAAAAATAATTAAATAATAAAGTAATATCTATCTATTTTACTCAATTACAAGCAAAACGCAAAATACTTTAAAAAAAAAATATTTATGTCCTCTCTCTCCCTCACTCACTAGTTCTCCGGTTTTCCGCCCGCCGCCCTCTCCTTTCCCCTCTGACCATAACTGACTCAAACACTCAAACAGTTCGCAGTTCGCATTCGGTCTTTGACAGCGCGGGACCTATGCTAAACGTAATGAGTATTTTTTTTGAGCATTTAAGATTATTCCAAAATCTTAAAATACCTTAATATACTTGTTTTATACCATCAAGAAGTGACGTTCCTGTGGATTTAGTGGCAAGAACAATCAGTTTCAAGTAAAAATACAGGTAAGTGAACTGGTTGACAGATTGCGTCTTTACAAATTCGAAGCTTATTTAAACATTTCTAATCATGTAATGATTAATATTTCATAAAATTTCAATGATTTTATAGCTGTAAAACACATTGTTGGTGCCATATTGCCTGTGTATCTGTATATTATAAATTCCCCCTTTATAATTCATTTTACCTTGTCAAATTTACTTTTCCATTAAACCATTATAAATATAAATAACCTTTTAAGTAGTTAAATTTTATTCATGTCATGTATAATTGAATGAAAATTTAATTTTCATAATCATACTCCGCGCGCTCTCTATGGCGACTTGGCAACGCAATGACCAGTTAATTAAAGAAAAAAAATTCATTTTATCGTAAACAAGAAATGATAGTATCCTCTACACCGGTATTTCCCTTTGTTTTCCGTGTGAAATCGGCCCTTTGTCCTTCGGAAAGGAGCGCTGTTGGGTGCGCCGAGGTAGAGGAATTTCGACTCTAGAAAAGTGCCATAATACAACATGATGTGTTATACATTCGTCGTTCGAGTCGCGCTTTGCCGTTCGCTCGCGTCGTACTGTGTTCGTGTGTGTCTACGTTGAGTACGTCAGTGTATTCATGAGGTAGTTTGTTTATAGACAGAACCGAAGTAAACTGGTCTCTATTACTGTTTGCATTAAGACGCACAATAGTATTTAGGTCGGCGTCCTCGTCGATGTTTGTCTATCGATCTCTGCGGTGGCCAATGGCAGATGTCCTGCGCGACCGTGCCTCACCCCGCTCCGGACTCCGGTGAAAGCCGGTTTTCGATGTATCCCGCTAGTGCTATAAAACATGAACAATTATTTTATTTTATTAAATTCGCTCAACGGTTGCCTCGTCTCCCTCGAATAATAAAATGTCTTTAATTTTCTTAAAGATACCGCGAAGAAACTGACAGGGAATAGTATTAACGAATGTTTCGTTGGGTTGTCGCGCGCTGTTTGTAGAACGGCATCATGGTACAACGAGGCGGAGGGAGGAGAGGAAGGCAAGCCAGAAATAGAAGTGCGGATTGGAGATTGGCGACGTGGCAACACCGCAGACCTGTCCGCGTCCACCGGCGCTTAGTGTCTGTTCAAAATGGCGGCTGTGCGTGATCGATACTGTGGATTAATTGTTATAATGTCAGATTCTGTGATGATTCTGGTTGTGGGTCGGCCCGAGCTTAGGCCAGGGACCTCGGGGCGTGTGCTCCGCATAAGGCGCCGGCTCCCGACCTGCTCAATGTACGTATCTCCAAACATATTGCGCCGACACTGCCTGCATACTTAGCTAGTTATGATTATGAATATGTCCATGTCGAAATTTTTACTCCATATTTGTATTGGATTCAATGCCTGCGTATCTTTCGCATATGCTTTACTATCGTAATGATGATATTATTAGTAACACTGATTTAAATTGAAAAAGTAGTAATATTGCCATTCTTTCAGGAATTACATAACATCTTATACTCAGTCGCTGATTTTTACGCATCTATTAGTTCAAACATAAGATTTAAGAATTATGGCAATGCAATGTGGCTTAGTAGAAGCGAAACAGAGTCATCATTGTCACAATTGCACCTGATAAATCGGAACAAGATGGCGGCTGTAGTACGCAATAGATAGAGCGTACGAAAAGCTGGCAACGTCGCATTTGGGTTAGCTATTAAGCATAAGCGCCCAGTCACTTGTTTTACTTGATAAGATACTTCAAGGCTTTTAGCATTTCATACATAAGTGTCATACATGTCATATGGATACATTTTTGTTAGGAAAAATATCATTGAGTTATACATGTTATATATAAATGAATGAAAAATATGTCTACAATAAAATCGGAGACAACGCAGATATTTTTAATAAATGATAGTTTATACGTTACAGTAATACGTAAATAGTTCATTACGGTAACGTGAGAATCGCCAACATAAAAAGGAATGGCCTGCATCTTGTCTTAATTCCACTGTCTTAAATCCATGTCTTAAATCCATGAATGAAAACGGTATACTGTTGCCAATCAACAGGGCACATATAATTAGTAGACATGGAACGAGTAGTAATTCGCCGAGTAGGCTAGATTGGCTCCAATAACTCTGCTTTAAAAAAAGCGGGGTAACGTGCGGCGCGCAGTTACTTCCCTTACACAGAGTTAGGGATGAAACACAGAAATCTAAAATAGTAAGGCACTTACTTAGATTTCTGTGGGATGAAACGATACGAGTAAATATAAGTACTTACTCGATGCTTTTAGTATTTGAAGCAAAAAGGAGCAAACTAAATCCAAATAGGGACAAAAACTATTGTTTTTGCATCACAATCTTCCTCTCTTAAATTTTAAATATGAGTAATAATAATTTCTATGAGATGATGATGAGATGTGTACGTTTTAACATTTCTGCTGTCTCATGTTTCTGATGTTTAAATGAGTCTAATATAATAATAATGATAAAAACTGGCTTTTTGTCTCTAATTATATTCCCGATAAAAATAGAGATGGGCCGAATATGGATTTCACCGAATAAGAATATTCGGCCGAAGGTTCGGTGAAACTTACCAAACCGAATATTCGGCCGAACATTATTCGGTAGGATCACCTCGGTACCTAACCAATTTATATCGAAACTTGATTCCTTAAAGCGCGCGGGATTGGCGCCGGACCCTGCCCCTAGCTCTCCCGCCACACCTGATAAGATGTTATTGCATCATCAAGTACTGAGCAAATTGCCAGCACATGCTTATGTTTTGACTATTTTTGTGAAAAAAAATTGTTTCGTTGTGTTATTATTAGTGAAAATTGATAATTATATGATAAAAATGAGTCGCAGATCTACTATTTGAACTTATTTTAGTGAAACGGACGACGAAAGTAAAGTGAAATGTACTAATGTAATGTAATGTTTCTTTGTTTGATTCCAAAAAAAATTATCAAGCTTCCTATTTGCTATAATTGGAAATAAATCTACAGTGGCTCAAATACGTAACGCTATACAAGTAGATTTAACCCATAAATAAAATATACTTTCAACAGTATAATTATGAAAGACCATTTCATTACTCAATTCCTACATTTTAATACAGTGGACACCTTGAGTCCAAGCTGCCGAATACCGAATATGAAACGAATATTCGGCCCATCTCTAATTTTTGAGGACTTAGGGATTGTAGTAAAAAATTGGGACTTCGATTTTTTCTTTATTATTGACCAGTCTAATATTCGCAAAATAGCTCAAAGACAAAACAAAGCTTTTATTTCTTATAAGAAATAAGGGACTTTTGGACATACAGATTTGTTAAAATCAAATCGCTAGACGAAGAGTATGGTGTTTAAAAAAACCAAAGGAATGTGTTTGAAATTAAATAAATTAAACCATAGAAAATGAAGGGCTTTAACTGTCTGTGTTGTTAGTGGACTTAGGTACTTCTTGAACTGGGCTATTCAAATGTAAGGTAAGGTACCAAGTCTATTTTTGGCTTTACCAAATACATTCTTTAACTTATATAAATAAGCAAGTTCTTGAATAAAATCGCACCTGTTGGTAAGTGGTGATGTAAAATTAAACAGAGTTTTTGTTGAAAAATCTGAAAAACTATTGACCCTGCAGGCCCTTCCTGGAACTTCCTGCTTATTTTCGAGTACAACGCTCCAAAATCTCGGGGCACGGCAGTGCCCCAGCCAAGTCGAGCAAAAATGTGGTACGGCCGTACCATCTTTTTCTCGAAGCAGTTCACGCTATATAATACGCGTTATAACTTCGTAGTGGATAAAACTAGAAGCCTGAATTTTCAGTAGCCAAGAAATTTCATTCAATTGTAATCAGTAGTTTAAGAATTATAACTAGTCAGTTTCTTAATTTTGTTACTCACTCACTGACTTGATGACCGGTCATCAAGACTCCAAGGCACTTCTGGCAGGCTCTTGTAGTCGAGAAAAGTCATAAAAAAATTTCAAGGAAAATTTAAAATATTTTGCATTTTTCGTCCAGTTTTCTAGATACAACAACTGTATGAATAACTTTGTAATCCCATATAAAAATATAGAACATAACAACTTCTGAGATCCATGTAATACCAAGTCTGTTAATTTATTCAGTCCCTACTTAAGGATCCTTCCGTCGTAAGCATAAGTTATTACGTAATTAGCTAACCTAACATCTTATTATGTCCATATCAATATTAAGTCTTTTTATGTTTTAAATAAACTTGGCAATCGCACTAAACAATCAAACAATTTAATTGTACTTATTACTTGAGAGATACATTGTTTTCATGCGATGACCCAAGTCTATTTATTTAAAACATAAAAAGATTTTTAAAAGGTTAGCTAATTACGTTATAATTTAAGACAGAAGGACCCTTAAGTAGAGACTGAATAAATGAACCTACTTTGTATTACATGGAAACTTTACGGTATAAGAGTTGCGAGAATTGGGTTTTTTTGGAAGTTATGTTTTGCTAACATCTATTTGAACTAGAAATGATTGTTTGAGATGTTTAAATACAATTTTTTAACGTATCGTAAGTACAAAAATTGTAGTCTTGAGTCAATGGATCGAAGAATTTAAAAGTTATTAAAAAAAACTGTACCATTATAATTTTTAAACGCGTTGTTCGATTTTGACTTGCTTGGCGGCATCATAATTTTTTTTAAATTTTTTAAGAAAAAAAAATTGAAACTGCTCAACCGATTTGACTTGAAAATCTAATCAGCTCGAAGTCTTAATAATCACTTTCGTACGCCGTGTCGCACATATCAATCGGTTGATTCGTTCTAAAGATATCTTACGACAAAATTATATATAGGTATACACGCACACGCGCTAACGGGCGCGCGGCAGGACATTCAGGAATATAGTCGGAACTGCTTCTGAAGAAGGGGTCGTTAGGGAGTATGTTAGGGCTGAATCTGAATGACAGGGTGAGAAATTGTGTGATAAGAGAAGAGTGTGGTTTGGAAAGAATGAATGAGGAAAGGGTGACAATGTTGCAGAAGTGAATGGCAGAGTAGGAAAGGGACGTGCTAGGCGAAAATTTATCGACCAAATTAGCGATTTATTGACAATGGGCTAAATTAGGAGTACCCTTAACCGACGAGCATGTATGCGTAGGTATATGGATGTGAAGGAGGCGATTCCTAGTTTTATTTTTGAAAATGTTTAGTTTTAAAATCGGGAAGTAAAAACATTGATTTATATACTATTATTACACTAGATTAGTAATTACCGCGCCAAAGCGTTGCCACTGCACATATGGCCACAGCCATATGCCTAGCTAACGTCAGTTCAGTGTGACACCGACAGAGTTGAGCCGAACGATCCGCGACAAAGAAATGGGTAAATGCGTAGTGAAATAATGCGATTCAGGGTCACAAAAACATAAAAAATCAAGCGGAATCCGTGTTTTAGTAAACATGTTTTAGTTCATGTTTTCATATAAACGTAATAACTTCAAAAAATTAAATAAAATATCGAATATTGCGATTTGGGTTCAATGTTGCCACTTTTCCACCTTTATGATTATCCTACATTAATGGGAGAATATATAATTAAAGGAATAAGTTAATTTGGTACCTCTGATTTTAAATATTTTGGAAATTATAATAAAAACTGCGTTTTAACTTTCATACAAAATAATTATTCTTATTTTAGTTTACTCATGAATGATCTATTAATAATGCTTTATATTAGGTAATTATATTTTATTACTTATTTTATATTGCATGATTTATTAGTACAAAAAATACTTATAAAAATATCTTTTATTTCATCAGTCATGCTTAGTTCTATTCATCTGATAAGAAAATATACTTTTTTTTAAATAAAGAATTAACTGCAATTTAAAAAAAACTCCTTTTCGTTGCGAATTTTTGGTAAATTCTGAAGATTCTGTTTTTTTAAAGGGATTCAAATTCTTTAGTTGATTGAGTTGCCGTATACTAGCCTAACAAACACTAGAATAACGTTATTTTATGATAATTAGGTTTAAATCGCCAGAGGCTAGGTAACATTTCTAAAAATCCCTTTCGTCGACATGCTTGCACTTTTTGCGTTTTTGGCCGCGAATGTATTAAATAGGATTGGCCTATCGCTTTTTAAGGGGAAATATAACCTCAAATGGCTCAGCAAGATCCTCCGTTATGCCGAAAATATTGCAGCGTTAATTTTGAAATAAATATATGGTAAAGTTGAGGATTAATGTTAAGGACCATGTTAGACGAAAACACGATTCCGTAAAATTTTCTCGATAGAAAAAAAATCCAAAGTTACCACCAAAATAAACAATAAACCGCTGTTATTCGTAAAGTATTTTAAATAAGATCATGAAACTTTGCATACTAACTGAACCATAGAAATATGAACAACAGGAGAAGTGGCAAGGGGGCGTGTCTGTGTCCGCGCGCTATGATCAAAATGCTCAGCTTCTATACAAATGGCCGTCCATGCGAATTAGTGCGCTGTCGACCGTCATCGTGAAATATTATCAGAATACCATGTTGTTCAGTGGTTTCTTGTAAAAACCGAAGCTAAAACAAAAACTTTGTTAATCATGAAATCACTTACCATACCTAAGTAAAAGTATTTAATTATATTTATCTTTAAAATCATATTAAACAGCAAATCGTAAAATATTTCTTGCTCTTACTACGTTATTTTTGATTTCAAATATCACAGTCACTGTAATATTTTTGCAGTAAATACATTGCTCCATAACCAGTACCTTAGTATGACGCCAAGTGACTGAACAAGCAATGTAAATATCACAAAACGATACTTATGCAGATATATGGCGTAGTACGGCCGCTGTATCTTGCGACGAGCTAGTTATGTGCTTGTGTAGATCCACTATCGACAATAATGTGGATTGGTGAATTGTTATTATAGTTTATTCTCCAATTTGTCAACCGTTTCAACCCGATAGGAAGACCGACGTGACACAATGTTTTTTACTTATCTTTTATTACACTATTCTCTGGACATATGGTATTTTATTTATTTAATATTCAGGGCACAAAAAAATTTTAGTACAATTTTGGTATAAATTAAACAATCGTTAACTTTCCAATTTAGTCAATCACTAACGTACGAGGTGTGTTCAAAAAGTAAGGTGACTGAATTTCGCGGGCAACGCACATTCGATTTTCGATTTTTGTATTTTGTTGCGTTGGTACACATGTCCTGAGCATATGTTTCAAGTTTGAAGTGTATAGCATGTTTAGTTTATTTTTGACAGTTACAAAGGTCAGACGTACTTTGGTGTGCTCGGCGATTTTCTTCTATCAAAAAAAATGGATCAAAGAAAAATGGATTTACGTGCTCCAAAACACTTGAACAGTGACAGTGGCATACGGTGAGTCTACTCTTAGTAAAAAAAACGTTTATAAGCGGTACAAGCTCTTTCAAGATGGCCGAGAAGATGCCAATGACGAACCTCGCTCTGGACGCCCCAGCACGTCAACAACCGATGAAAACGTTGAAATAGTGAAGAAAATTGTTTTGGAAAATCGTCGAATCACTATCAGAGAAGTTGCGGAGGATGTTAGCATATCGGTTGGCTCTTGCCATGAAATTTTTTTCGGATATTTTGGGCATGAAACGTGTGTCAGCGAAATTTGTTCCAAAATTGCTCAATTTCGACCAAAAGAACCGTCGCGTGACAATCGCTCAAGAGCTATTGGATGATGTCAACAACGACCCAGATTTGCTCAAAAGGGTCATAACAGGTGACGAAACATGGGTATACGGTTATGACGTCGAAACTAAGACTCAATCGTCCCAGTGGAAGCACACTGAATCACCAAGACCAAAAAAAGCACGCCAAGTTCGATCAAATGTGAAGGTTTTGCTTACAGTTTTCTTCGACTGTAGGGGTGTGGTGCATCATGAGTTCTTGCCACAAGGTCGTACGGTCAATAAGGAGTATTACCTTGAAGTTATGCGCCATTTGCGAGAAGCAATACGTAAGAAACGTCCCGAATTGTGGGTAAACAATTCATGGTTTTTGCACCACGATAATGCACCTGCTCACTCATCGTTGCTTGTGTGAGGTTTTTTGACCAAAAACAACACTACAATCATGCCTCAGCCACCATATTCACCGGATTTGGCCCCATGTGACTTTTTCCTGTTCCCAAAACTGAAGAGACCTATGAAAGGACGAAGATTTGCAACGATTGAAGAGATAAAATCTGCATCGCTGAAAAAGCTGAAGGCTATACCAGAAAGTGATTATCAGAAATGCTTTGACGATTGGAAAAAGCGTTGGCACAAGTGTATTATATCTGAGGGGGATTACTTTGAAGGGGACAACATAAATATTGATGAATAAATAAATAGTTTTTCATAAAAATATAAAGTCACCTTACTTTTTGAACACACCTCGTATATGTAAAATAAATGGCTTTTTTACAGTGACCGATATTTTTGTGTAAGTGGCACGGTGAATGGTAAATGCACGCTGTGCTTTCAGAGATATGGTTTAAAATTGATTGTGTAGTACGTTCTGATTTATAAAATGTGAGTGTGTGCGCGACTGTGTATCTATTGCTTTTATTGATGTGCATATGTAGTAGTTGGCGCGTGGTAGGGGCAAACTGGAGACACCGGGTTCCGATACATTTTCAACTACTGAGCATATCTCCTTATTTCTTATATCTATGAACTGAACTAACTATAAAGCAGTGCTTATGTTATTTACTTTTTTTAAATACCATTATTTTCACTGTAAAAAAAATTACCTAAACTATCGCCGTAATGAAACTTGATTCCTGCCGCCCGGTCAGTTTCGCTCCGGCCTTTGAAGGGGGAGGTTGTGTCGCTTACGATCAGAGTACGTACACATTACGCAACAGGACGACGTAAAATTAAAATGGGAAATAACCATAATAAAAATAAGAAGCGACTGGGTTGGCGTTAAGAAACAGGCATAAATTAAATAAACCTAAAGAAATAAGTATCCAACGACCTATTTACTTACAGTATTAGTGATTACAAACATATCCGTACATAGCATACGACGCGCAGGGAAGTGGGGGCGAAATTAGAATTTGAGCTGACTTACTATGTATTATTAAGGAGTAAATAATGGATTGTGTTTAATGCATCGTTCTTCGGATTACATTAGTATTAGGACCAGTACGAGGGGCACACTGAAATGATCGGGAATAAGAAAAACCACAGGCACGGTATAGCTAAATTGTATTTTATAGTTTTTCGAAGTATTCTCCGTTCAATTTAATGCACTTTTCCATTCGTGCAAACCAATCATTAAAACAGTAATTCCAGTCTGAAGTTGAAGTTGACAAAATGGCTGATATGTATGCTTCCATAGCTGCTTCGGGGTCTTCAAACCGTTGACCGCGTAATAAATCTTTCATTCTAGAGAATGTAAAGAAATCGTTTGCGCTCAGGTCAGGACTATACGGGGCATGGCTCATCAGCTCAACGTTTTCCTGCTTCAAAAAATCGTTTGTCTTCCGAGCCGTATGGGAGCTCGCATGATGCAAGATGATGCATAGTTTCGGGTTATTTTTTCGGAGTTCGGCTATCACTTCTGGCAAACAAACCGTGACATACCACTCGGCGGTAACCGTTCTGCGTTTCCTGTATAGGAATTGTTGCAACATGACACTTTTTCGAGACAAACGTAGCGACCATTTTCGTTGACACGCTGCGGGAGCGAACCACTTTCGTTGGTTTGACCTCGTCTTCGAAGACTCCAAACTGATGACTGATGTTTTCTTTCAGGTTCGTATGAATAAATCCATGATTCGTCACCAAAGACGATATTATAAACGGCATTTGACTTTCCTCCGTTGATGCGTTGCAGAGTATTCCGGTACCAATCTACACGAGCCGCCTTTTGCTCTTCGGACAAATTTTGGGGAACCCAGTGGGAAACTAGCTTTCTTACACACAGCTCATCATGTAATATCGCCTGAATTGCAGTCATTCCGATACTGATAACAGCCCGAATCTGCTCGTATGTCACATGACGGTCATCCAATATAATAGTTCGCACAGATGCGATGTTTTCAGGCGTGACCGCTGTTCTTGATCGACCTGCAGAAGAAACAGTGCTGAGCGACACACGACCGCGTTAGAACTCTGCATACCAGCGGTATATTGTCGTTTGACTCGGTGCTTCAACATCATAAATCGAAACAAGTTCGCGGAGACATTTATCTTGAGATATGCCGCGACGAAAACTGATAAATTATGGCACGGAAATGTTCACGCGTGAGCTCCATTTCTGTTAACGACGTGTCAACTTTAAACCAACATAGTTTTTGTTTTTAAACATTTTTTTAATTGTTTGAATGTCATTAAGATTGTAAGAGGCCAGTATTCAAATTCTAAAAAGCTTTTATTGTAACTCAATCCGAAATGTTCTATTCCTGAGCATTTCAGTGTACCCCTCGTAGTAGCACGGCATCACGCTTTATCACTGCCACGAATTTCAGAGCTAAACAAAAACAAAAAACGGAACGCATCCAACGTTTCTACTCTGCGCTTTATTTTATGTTTATCATTTTGACGTTTCATGTAACCGTTGCAGTATGGAGTGTAGAAGTAAAGAGTACCAACTCCCATAGTAGAACTGTTGAAAAAGTGGACATCTGTAAGCAGTAAATAACAGCTCAAAAACTCTCAACAGGGCTGAAGAAGCTACTGGGGTGAAATGAACTTAGCAGTTGTCGGCGGTTTAAGTGTGGTGCTAAACTGCTCAGTAGTTCTAAAATCTAAAGTAATTTTATTTACTAAATATAACCTCAAAAAGTGGTCTATCCCACTAATATTTTTCGGTGCGTTCTTTAAAATTTACCCCGTTGTGTGGCGCCACCCTTATTTAATGGTTTTTATGGACACTTTTTAATACACAGTCTGTACTCCTTACTTCTACACCATACGTTGCAGCATAATAATTTTTTATATTACTTCCAATTTTGTAACTTATTCAAATAAATTGAAATTTACATAGACACAAACCATGTTTGAGTATAATTAGTGATATTGATACCTTCTGGGGAAAGAAAGGTCACATTTCCGTAACTTATGAATGAGAGATTCTGCGAATTGTTCAGATGTGTTCGAGTACAATCTGAGAGATTACCTTGCACATTATCACAATATACTCTTGTGGTATACTATACTAGTTCTTAATAAAGCGATTCCGTAGATTATTGTCTGCGAAGTGTATTAAGATATGCTTGTGACCAATCCAGGGGATTGTTTCTTGTACACAGCTACAGCAACAGAGTTTAATAAGTTGGATGTTGTCACGAACAAACCTGTAAGTTCAAAACCCTTACAGTCGTGGATTAAGCCTCTTACATGCCTGGATAAGAAATTATATATGTTACCCGAGCAAGCAGGCGAGTTAAAAAACAAATACTGGCGCTAAGATCGACAAAACCATACCCGGATATTGGACAGAAAAATCACAAGTTTTGACTCATTTCACCGTGCGTTAGAATCGTCCGATGCTTATATACATATGTATAGGTACTGGTTAACATTTAGTACACGTCATAAACAAAAAAATCTGCCCTTAACGAAATCAGTGCTTCAACTCTTAAGCGTAACAGACAATATTCACTACAGCCAATTAGAATCAGAAGGGCTTGAAGCAAATGATATCACACTGACGAAAAGCTAACTCAATCCGATAGCGAGGATATATCGTAAGCAAGTAAGCGTTTGCTATCATAATTGATTTACTAGGCTGCACTAAAAGTATCGGGAATGGAATATTTCCACTGTTCCTGTCATATTAAAATCTTTTTTATTGAAAATTCCTTGGTTTTAAAAATCGAATACCATTTATTTACATACATACATAAACACTCACGCCTGTCACCCAGAGGGGTAGGCAGAGACTACGGACTTCCATTTGGCACGATCCTGACATACCTCTTTCGCCTCCTTTTCATCCATATGTCTACGCATACATGCTCGTCGGTTAAGGGTACTTCTAACGTGGCCCATTTTCAAAATATCGCCAATTTGGTCGATAAACTTTTTTCTAGGGCGTCCCTTCCCGACTCGACCATTCACATCTGCCATATAAATTTGCTTTGTCACTCTTTCCTCATTCATTCTTTCTACATGACCAAACCACCGAAGCATTCCTTTCTTAATCTTGGTCACATCATCTTGCATACCACATTTAACTTTTTTTAAATAAATAAATTTAACCATTTATTTATTTAAAAAAAGATTCTCGGTCTTGTCACAAGGTTTTGTCAAACTTGTTTAGTCGTTGAGAAAATGGAATTGACTCGAGAAAATTCAAGAGCGATGATTTATTATGACTTTCGAAGTGGTTTAACACAAAAATAGTGCCTTGACCGGATGATTTCCGTATTTGGTGATGAAGCTCCATCCAAAACCACAATTTATCGCTGGTTTGCTGAATTTCAACGTGGACGCGTCAAGCTCAGTGATGATCCCCGTCTAGGTCGTCCAAAAACTGCAGTCACCCAAGAAAACGTCGATGATGTGCGTAAGCTGATTGAGGAAGATCGACGTGTGACACCGCGAAATTCAGGCAACTTTAGACATTGGCATGAGTCAAATACAAATAATCTTGCATGAACAATTAGGTGTAAAAAAGTTGTTTTCCCGATGGATACCGCATTCGCTCTGTGAAGAGCAAAAAGCGGCTCGCGTTACTTGGTGCGTCAGAACTTTCGAAAGGTTCCACGCAGGATCCTCAAATGCTGTATACAACAACATCGTATCAGATGACGAATCCTGGATAATATGCGTACGAATCCGAAACAAAAAACCAGTCACGAGTTTGGTTGTTCGAATATGAGTTAAAGCCAACAAAAATTGTTCGTTCACGGAGTGTTGCGAAAAAAATGGTGGCCACGTTTGTCTCCAAAACCGGCCATGTTACGACCATTCCTCTTGAGGGACAAAGAACGGTTAATGCAGAATGGTATGCTAGCATTTGTTTGCCACAGGTCGTTTCTGAACTCCGTAAAGAGAACTGCAACCGCTGCATCATCCTCGCATCACGACAATGCGAGTTTTCACACCGCACACAGAACAAAAGAGTTTTTAGAACAATAAAACATAGAATTATTAGACCATTCGCCGTAAAGCCCCGACCTAAACTCTAATGATTTCTATACTTTCTCTAAAATAAAGAATAAATTGCGTGGACAGAGATTTTCATCACCTGAAGAAGCTGTGGACGCCTATAAAACGGCCATTTTGGAGACCCCAACTTCCGAATGGAATGGTTGCTTCAATGATTGGTTCCACCGTATGGAAAAATGTGTCAAATTTCGTGGATAATACTTCGAAAAGCAATAAATACATTTTTAAATAGTAATGTTGTGTCACTTCCTTGATTCCCGAAATTTTCAGTGCCGCCCTCGTAAGACGAGGTCTTAGCACGATTTCAAATTCGTTTTTCACCAACCGGCAGTCGGAGAGCGCAGCGTGAACACAGTATGCGCAAAGCAAGCAGACATTTACCCTCTAAACAAAAACTTCAGTGAGGTGTCTTGTTCGCTACACTACTAGGTGTTATAGTAATAATATTTTGAGTACCTACTCGCTATTTAATATCAAAACTGTTTACGTGGTTGGCGTCTGGACATCACACTATATTTTAATTATCAATATTTTTTTTAAAGTCAGTTATATGATATGAGCAGGTACCTAGTAAACTATTTACATACATATACATTTAAACGCCAGCTCACAAATTCTAAAAAAACCCAAGTTTCGTTGGCAAAATAGCTAAAACAACAGAAAAAGAATAGTTTCAAATAAAACCACTTGAAAATTCAAATTTATTTTGCTGTTTTGTATTACCTTACCTCAGGACTTGACGGAGTGACCTGAAGGTGTACTTTGGTAATGGCTATTATATCTGGTCGCCTAGTAGTACTAGCTGTGCCGAGTTTGGGCTCGTTTTGTTAGGTATGATGAGTCCTTACCTCCGGACTTGACGGAGTGACCTGAAGGTGTACTTTGGTAATGGCTATTATATCTGGGCGTCTAGTAGTACTAGGTGTGCCGAGTTCAGGCTCGTTTTGTTAGGTATGATGAGTCCTTACCTCCGGACTTGACGGAGTGACCTGAAGGTGTACTTTGGTAATCGCTATTATATCTGGTCGCCGAGTACTACTAGGTGTGCCGAGTTTGGGCTCGTTTTGTTAGGTATAATAAGTCCTTACCTCCAGACTTGACGGAGTGACCTGAAGGTGTACTTTAGTATTCGCTATTGGAACTGGTCGCCGAGTACTACTAGGTGTGCCGAGTTTGGGCTCGTTTTGTTAGGTATAATAAGTCCTTACCTCCAGACTTGACGGAGTGACCTGAAGGTGTACTTTAGTATTCGCTATTGGAACTGGTCGCCGAGTACTACTAGGTGTGCCGAGTTTGGGCTCGTTTTGTTAGGTATAATAAGTCCTTACCTCCGGACTTGACGGAGTGACCTGAAGGTGTACTTTAGTATTCGCTATTGGAACTGGTCGCCGAGTACTACTAGGTGTGCCGAGTTTGGGCTCGTTTTGTTAGGTATGATGAGTCCTTACCTCCGGACTTGACGGAGTAACCTGAAGGCGTACTTTAGTTATCGCTATTGGAACTGGTCGCCGAGTACTGCTAGGTGTGCCGAGTTTGGGCTTGTTTTGTTAGGTATGATGATTCCTTACCTCCGGACTTGACGGAGTGACCTGAAGCACAGAATAAATAATAGCATTACGTACAGAAGTTGCACTCCTTTGATGTCGACTGCTTACCGACGTTTAACAGCCTACATTATTATTATTAATCAGATAAATCGCACACGCAAACTAAATAAAACTTTATCGCTGCGCGCCTTTGCATCTTTTTTGTCACGGCGGACTTTCCTTGGTTATTAAGGGATGTCAATAGAAAGTCAAAAAAATACGTTGCGAAATGTTAATTATGTCACTTAGGTGAAGTACTAACTAATATTCTGAGTATGATTGAACCATACTTTCACCCACATGTGACTTCTGCGATGCCGAACGCATGCAAATTGCAAGGTCATTCGTTTTCGGGAATCGTAACGCTTGGGAGAAATAGGTAGATAGTGTAAACACCAAATAAACCTGAAATACGATTTCTAACAGAAATGTGATCTATTTAGTTAAAAATCTTGTTAGTATACAAAGTTTTAATTTCAGTATTATGTGTTATTATAACTCAAAATATTTTAATTACAAAAGACAAGTATAGGTATGTAAGTAAATACTTGGATAGTGAAGTAAATTTTAACTAATTGTTGTAATGAAGTACTTAGGTATTTCTTCTGTAGACCAAATTATTACTTAATTCTTTTTTGCTGTGAGTACCTATCTAACAAAAAAAATTAAATAAATTTTTTAACCTTTCATAACTTCCTTCTAAAATTCTTCGGTAACTTAAAGTATGATATGAAGCCTTTTGTTGGTCATTTCATTTAGTATCCATCTAAGCAACAGTTATAGTAGGAACGACGTTTTGCTATTATAATTTATCAAATAGGTAATATAAATAATACCTATATAATTTTTAAAATACATTAAAACTTTTACAACTATTTTTACCTACAATTAAATATACTAAACACTAAACAAAAACTATTTCAACAACTATTTACATAAAACAATTCACGTAAACAGCGGCAAAAAACTTTAACATTCGATCGCCACCAACGCGCCAGCCCTGACTGCGTTATTTCACGCAGGTAGCAAGAGTGATAGAGGCCTGCCTGAAGGTGTACTTTAGTAATCGCTTTTGGAACTGGTCGCCGAGTACTACTAGGTGTGCCGAGTTTGGGCTCGTTTTATTAGGTATGATGAGTTCTTACCTCCGGATATCGTAATTCTACATTGGATTTATCAATAGTTTTGAAGTTCCTGCACGTAGAGTGCAAAAATAATCAAAGATCTCGGATGTAGACATTTTCTTTCATAAGGTTGCTAAAAACAGTCTTACTGTATTATCACCAACTTCTAGCAAATTGATATAATTTAACATTTATGTTGTAGTAGGGTGTTAACATTTAAATATATAATGCATATAGCACCAGGTTGCTGCCTCACTAGCTCAAAGAGCAAGGATTTCTATAAGATACTATTGAACAAATAGGTGGGTTATGTAATACTTAGTACCCGGTTGACCGAGCTTTCTCGCTTTTTTTTGAAATTACATTTATAAATTACATACTGATGAAGCATAAATAATATTTTTTGATCTTATTGACAGAATAGAAAAAAACTGAACTGGTTATTTGAATAAAAAATCATGAGTGCAATTATGTTTATTAAAATTTTCGTATTTTTAAAAAATACTAAAAATAATAGATTTTCTTACAAAAGAAGGGAACTTAAAAAAAAGAAAAAAGCCGGACCAGAGACAGGACGCGAACCACGGAACTCCGATATCACGCCCGACCGACATCCCACCTGAGCTATTACGATCGTTAGTTACCTGTCAAAATTTACCTTCTTATATTGTAGCAGATTTTTTATTGCCTGAAAACATGGACAAAAGGACATTTTCTAAAAATAAATCCTAGCTAGATCGATTTATTGCCCCCGAAACTCCCTACACACAAAATTTTATGAAAATCGTTGGAGCCGTTTCCGAGATTTCGATTATATATATACACACACACAAGAATTGCTCGTTTAGAGGTATAGGTTTAATTTGCAAAATTTTTACAAAGAGGAGTTTTTAACAGAGCTCAGGTAATTTTGTTCAAATTTCATATTACAAAATTAGTTTTTTTTTTAAATAATTGTAGGGAAGATAATGTAATGGTTTATTACTAGAGGTGGGCCGAATATTAGTTTTATATTCGGTATTCGGCATCTTTACCGAATATTCGTATTCGGCCGAATATTAGGCTAAATCACCGAATATTCGTTAAAGTGATACTCTAAGTATTTACTGTATTGAAATTTACGAATTGACTAATGCCATGTCTTCCATAATTTACTGTTGGAAGTATATTTTATTTATGGGTTAAATCTACTTGTATAGCGTTCGTATTTGAGCCACTGTAGATTTATTTGCAATTAGAAAGTTTATAGGAAATAGAAAGCATGATAATTTTTTTTTGAAATCAAACATTACATTACATTAGTACATTTCACTTTACTTTGGTCGTCCGCTTCACTAAAATAAGTTCAAATAGTAGATCTGCGACTCATTTTTATCATATAATTATCAATTTTCACTAATAATAACACAACGAAACAATTTTTTTTCACAAAAATAGTCAAAACATAAGCATGTGCTGGCAATTCGATCACTACTATACTGTGAGAAGTATTTGGAGCGGTAACATTTAAAGAAACTGCTGCTATTAAAAGAGGAAAAAAATTAGAAGGTGTAATTAATGAAGTCTCACGAGTTTAAAATCTTAAGATAATGGGATCCGGTCTTTTTTTAAACAATAAGTGGCCTATGCTTGGAGCCTCGCCTGATGGGCTCACTAGTGATTGTGTTGTAGAGATAAAGGGCCCGTTCAAGCAAAACAATATAATAATGGAAAATTGGGCAAAAAATATTATGCTCAAATTGAAACACATGCATATTATGTCAGGCAAAAGTAAGGGTTTATTTTGTATTGCACATGTGGACTCTGAAACTTCAAAGAATGTAGACGTGCATGAAGTGCTTCCTGATAAGACTACTGTGACAATCTCGTTGAAATACCAGGCGGTCCCATAATGAACTGGCCTGATATAGTTCAACGCGACATGTCGCTACATGTTGTGTTGCATTAAATAGTACGTTTATCGTGCACTTAATATAAGAAACATGCATCGACATGAAATGCTTAGTCTTAGTTTAACAGGCATTTGAATAACGAGAGTCGCGTATTTTTTCAAAATGTCGAAAACTGAGTATCGAAGTGTCATAAAGTTTCTGTTTAAAGAAGGTTTATCCCCTGCCCAAATAAAAGAATGATTGGATGGCGTATAAAAGGAGTCTGCCCCCTCCTATAGCACAGTGAAAAATTGGGTGAAAGAGTTTCGCCTCGGGAGTGAAACCGTCGAAGACTTTGGCCACGACGGTTGACCTGTGGAAGTGCTCACTCCCGAAACGATTGCTCTTATCGAAGAGAAATTGCAGCAAGGCTTGGGCTCTCTAAGAGTATCGTTCATCGCGCGATCCATGAACATCTTCACATGAAAAAAGTGAGTGCAAGATGGGTACCGAAACTTCTTTCAGCGGTACAGAGACAGGAAAGAGTGCGCTGCGCTTCGGAGTTTTTGGATCTTTGTGGCGAAAATCTGGCTGGTGATGAAACTATGATCTTGTATTATGATCCACAAAGCAAGCGCGAGTCAATGGAATGGCGTTATAAGGGTGAAAAGCCCCCTAGAAAGGCAAAGGTGCAACAATCGACTAAAAAACTGATGTGCATAATATTTTGGGATTTTCAAGGCATTTTGATGGTGGATTTTAAAGAACGTAATACAGTCGTGAACGGCGAATATTATGCTTCTTTAATATATAAATTATGAGACAAGATAAAGGAAAAACGAAGAGGCAAGCTGTCTAAAGGTGTCCTGTTGCTCCATGACAACGCCCCCTGTACATACCGCTGGTGTTTCGAAGGATGCAGTTCGTCAATGCGGGTTCACAGAAGTTCAACGTCCACCTTACAGTCCAGACATGGCCCCGTCCGACTATTATTTATTTCCAAATTTAAAGCGGGACTTAAGAGGAAGAAAATTTTCAAGCGATGAAGAGTTGCAGGCGGCCGTCTTCAGTCATTTTGAGGATAATAAATGTGATTATTTTTATAAAGGTTTAGAGGTGTTGATTCACAGATGTCAGAAGTGTGTTAGTATTCATGGTGATTATATTGAAAAATAAAATTGGTTTCGTTTCATTTCCTTCATTGGTTCATAGTTAGGCCAATTCATTATGGGACCGCCTACGTATGTGTAATGTTTTGGAAGGGTAGTGTATATAAAAAACTGACAAAATAACTTTATATGCTTTTAACGTGACAAATATTATTACGACCCTGAGGCCATTTAATGCTAGGCAATGGCACGTCAATAAAATGGCACGTCTTATTGGAGCAAGATTTCAAGAGGCTAAATAAAAAGAAAACTACATAATTACTTAAGTGTTATTTGTTTATTTAGCAGTTAGTTTAGGAGCAAGCTTAGTAGAGGGTACGGTAAAATAAAAACAGTATTTTGCATAAAACTATAAGTTATTAGTAATTCTAAATTTAACAGAGTGCTTTGAAGATTCACTATTCCTCATGCAGAAATCACAACCGAATCAAGTAGATCAACTTGCTATAAATCTACCTACACAAGCGTGTGGTAACATAAATCCAAAACCTGAGTCTTCCGATAGCTCTTTCTACATGAATTCGTAACGCCATTTTTTTTTGTCTAGAAAGTGAATGGATTGCATTTGCGATAGTAACTTGCGCGAACTCTGAGCAATCGTTAGTCGAAACATTATTTACTTTAACCCCATTGATTTCTTCACCGAATAGTTATTAGAAATTCTTGTGAATAGTTTTGTTTGATTGTTTTGATATCAATGCACCATTTCCATGATGAAAAGATTTAAAATAATTTTACATTTTCTTGTACATTTATTGCAATATGTAATTGAGGCATCTCTTACTTCATACATTCAAGCTATGCATATATTATAGTGGTTTGTAGGGTTGTTTCTCTGTCCAATAAAGGTTGTTTAAAAGTCCCATTCATTATGTTTTGATCCTTTTCTTCAGTTTTATTACGTGTGGTGTTGTTATGGCAGGAATGACATAATACGAAAAAAGAAAGCCTAGAGATTGAAAAATAATCAAGTAAATAATTATACACCAGTCACGATAATTAAAAAAATTACTTTCCTCTGCAAGAATATGCTGTGGAAACTCATTTTTCTAATTTCCCTATATCCTGCTCACTTGGGTTATGAAATATTTTATTGTTATTTAGTATGTATTTTGTTTTTATTTTTTGATCCCTGAGTGTTTTATTACATATGATATGAGTGCATGTTCTCTCTAGAACAAAAACTTTTATTTATTTTATTCTTTTTTGTACACCACAATACAGAAACATCAATATAGTTAAAACTAATTAAAGTATGTACAATAGGCGGTCTTATAAAGTATGTACAATAGGCGGTCTTATCACTGAAAGTGATTTCTTCCAGACAACCTTTGCGTAGAGGAATGATGCAAACAAAAACTTCTATTAAGTGTAAAAAATGAACTGTAGCTTCAATTTTGTGCCAGTATTTGATTGCTTGATTTTATTAAGGTTCTTAATATTGAGCGTCTTCGTTGCCTTCATTTCCTAAACATATTTTTTTTAAAGTTCAGAAATTATTATGCCTTCAATTCGAGATGTCTTTAACATATCAAATGTTGCTTTTACGATGTGATGAGGTAAAAGTTTTGTCTTCTCTACCCGGTCTACTTCTGTGTCCGGCATCCTACAAGGTTCCGTATTGTACCCTCTCGTTTTAAATTTTCATATTGGTAAAAATTGTCCTTTTACCACTTCTTGCTTGCTGATGATTATCAAACTTTTCTGGAAGATATAACGAAACAATTACGGACTTGTATTTTGGAATCGCGTAAATCGTATGGGTCCATTAACAAAATTAAAGCGGTAATTATTAGTAATTCTAGATTAGTTGTTATGGAAGTGTTTTCTCACCAATCAGTATTTTTTATCATAGCATTCGCATCTCTTCTAGTGATCTATTAAGGAATCTAAGAGTCAGTCGTTCAAGTGGCATCCGAATTCGCCTTCGCTCCCGGAAAGGATTCCTATGCTCACCTCCTCTCTGCTTTGCTGCATTTACTTACCGGACCGCTGCTAATGCGTTTCCCCATCACGGCATCGTCATCTTCGTTCTATTGACCGTCTTTCTTTTTGTACTTGAGTAGGTAAGTTCATTATTTTTCCTCCGTAAATCATTTTCTTATACATTTCGTTCGTGGAACTCAATACTTTTACATATTCGGCGTGCTTAGTTTTTTTTCTCAAGGGTTATTTCTTGGAACTAACATTTTTTTTTCATACGGGAAGTTATTCCCTTTCAATTGCAATTCCTAAGAAGCCCTTTTTTGCATTATATCCTTATAATTATCGTTAACCTTGTAATGATATCCTCAACCCTGTGTTGATTTTTTGATTTTAATTTAATTGTTTAATTATGTATATTACACCTTGCCACTTATGTAGACTGCAGTTCTTTGCGTAAAATGTTAAAAATGAAGAAATCACTTCTAGAGCGATAAGACCATCCACCCTACCTTTTTTTCTTTATATATTTTTTGTTTTAATGTGTTGTAGTTTACAGCTTTTATTGATTGATGTTTTTAATGCATACTAAATAACTTCGGTCTAAATATTTAACGGGCTTAATATTCAGTATACTGAGCCCAGGTTATGGCTTCAATTCAGTCCACTACTGTTGTATAATTTTAGAGAAAGGAGATTTGTTTTGGTCTGCCACCTTCGTTTGAGATCCGTCGGTCGTTGGTCGTGGCATTTATCGGCGCGTCCGTTTCATTTGCTATTACGATGGCGACGTTGCCGTTCTTCGCGGGGCTCCGGGCTCGAGAGCGGCCGATCTAGTTCCGAACCTCAGGCGTTCTCTGCAGGCAGTCAGTCGGTCGGTGGCGCAGCTCGATGCGCGACGTATGTGCGCGAATGTTTCAGCTCGGTCTTCTGTTCCAAGTGATATTATGCTCGCACAGACGGAAAAGAGAGGTCGCTGTTGGAGAGAGATGTCCAAGTGTAACGAAGACAGCAATATCGCAGTGTCGCAACCTCGCCCACCTGACCGTGTTGACGCCGCGCTCGAAAAAGTTGCGCCGTTGCGCTATTTGGAGGCGCACGAATGTACTTGTACAGAACATGTCGCGACGCTTTTATCGCCAATTCTTGCACTACGCTAGTTTTTTTGAGTTACCTTGAGTTTATTAGGCCGTAAAGAAAAATCAGCTCGTTGAAGAAACTCCTTTAGAGGTATGTATCAATTTAAAAGTATTTGTCCTATTATTATCACATTACTATCGTCAAGTAGGTACACAGATTACAATCACATTGCTGTAACGCGGTATAACTTAATTTTGTATTACTTCTTTCATTTAAAGGCACTACTTAGCTATTGATATTTGTTTTATATCCATTTTCTACGTCGGTGACGAATGCCGCTGTGCTGCCCCCGTTTTACTCTACTAAAAACCAGACTTTACCGCTCTATTCCGAAGGACGATTGTTGCAGAAGCTCAATAGTAGACACCGCAATGATTCATTGTGGAAATAATAATATTTTCTCCAAGACTTGTACCGTGAACGCGCCTAAAGTATTTATATACTTGTATATGTACTTGTATTTCTGAACGCGTCGTATCAAAAGGCGGGATGTCAATTATTGTTGTGTGTGAATTGGTCGAAAGGTACTTGAATGGCATTTTGCTATGCCAGTTCGTATTTGTGTACTTAGCTTGTGTGTTATCGATTTGTGTATGTTTTTCGCTATAAATAAGTACGAGTTTGTGTCATCGCCTTTAGCGTCAGACCGGTTCCCCATCGAAACCAGTGTGAGTGGGCTCGGCCAAAGGAATCCATATTCGACTTGTGTTTAAAATGTTCGATGTACCTATCTAATTTAAAAGATCCTTTCAAAGCTTATCTTCAATACTTCGGTTACGTAATATTATTTGTTTGTGGTGTGCTTTACTTGGATGCACGATACGTTCGATTTGTACAATTTCAAACTAACAGCGTGGCCTACGCATCGTGGAGTTGATGACGTCATACAAAGGAAAATCTATATCTCGTTTATTGCAAGTTACTGATGATTTTGTTTCATTTCAATTCTATATAGTTAATAACTTTGCTTCTTATTACATAACCAGCCATATTATGTCGGTGAATCTTATATTAAGTAACTTTAATCACATTTGTGGTTCTACATTATATAAGTATATACCGATAATAAGTAAGCTAAAATAAAAGTACCTACATGCCCTACGTAATTTTACTAAGTTATTTATTACATTATATTTTTCATTAAACGCTTAATAATGACGACACGTGCAATAATGATGTATTGTTTAATAAAACATGCGGTTTTTCTCGAAATCTGCCTGTTTCGTGAGGGGAAATGTGGCATAACCCGACCAGTGGCGAACGATATAAACACTATTGGGCTTTATTTTTATCACATTTAGGTTTTTGGTAATGTTTTTCTTGTTAACACTGTTAAAGTGTAGCAAGTAAAATATGACCTGTCTTTCGTTTTGCAGAAAAGTTGCATTATTGCAACACGTTTAATATTTTATATGATGCATATTTATGAAATGATTTTATAAAAGATGCGCCATTTCGTGACAATATGAATCAGACCATCATCACAATTTGTATACTGCAATATAATAGAAGTAACATAGAAGAAATTGTAATCGTGACAATTAATGCACACATATAACCTGAAGTTTGAGACATTTTCAAACAAGCCAGCTGCGGCGCAATCAACGTAACGTAACTTCTGAACAATTATCGGCTTAAGTGAAAACAAATACAAATAAAGCCTCTAACAAAATTCTGTCCCACTTATTTACCCCTAATTTTGAGAACCCTGGGTTAGTAGGATGAAGTGGAGATTGTTGCGGAGCGGAGCAGAGGGTGAGAGTGGAGTGGTGTGATTTGACTGAAGAGTTGTCGTTTGGTGCGTTCCAGGTGAAGTGTGATGGACCCGCAGTGAGCGGCAATGATGAAGCGAACAGGCGTCCGGCTGCCGGCCGACGAGCCCGCGCAGCTGCCGGTCACTCTACACAGCGGCGCGCAGGTGGGCCCCCACACCACACCCACACACCCATACATAACATAATACATGTTTTAAATTAAACTAATTATATGGATTTTACTATCGCGTTTAATTTATACTTTAATTCCAGACGAACATATAGCACTGACACTCTGGGAAGTGTGCAATTTGTGAATATGTTCAAGATCGTCCATGCCATTACATCAGATTTGATAGACCACAAATTTTCGTAAGAGAACGCCGGATTGCTAGCAAAGATGATTTGCTGGGTTATTCAAATTAAAAATCATCCTAATTTCATTAAAGAAGATACAAAGGTGCTACCCGTCTGCTTGGGATCATATAATTTATAAAATTAATTCCAAACACAAGCATACTATGCCATGACTTCAAGATACTGTAAGCTCTAAAGCTAAAAATTAATACTCAAAGGCTGAAGGTAGCCAGACTAACTACGATATCGGGAGGTCAAACACTTCAGTCCCTTGACTATGAGTGCTGTAAAACACGCGAAATGTCCGGAATTAAAAAGTTAAAATTAAACGCGATAAAATTAGCGAGTAGGCAGATATTACGGACTGCCATTTTGGCACAATTCTGACACAACTCTCACCTCCTTAACTTAATGTACCTACGCATACATGCTAGTTGGTTAAGGTTACTCCTACTTTAAAACTTCCGTCTAGGGCGAAGACAATGAAACTCACCTAATAATAATCTCTTATACAATTGCTCACCCTGTCATTCAGTTTCAGCCCTAACACTCCTTAACGACTGCATTTATTCTACTCTCATGCTTCTGCTACACTCAACTTTCACTACCATACCAAGGTAGGGACTAACACAGGATTGTAAATTATTATGCGTGTAAAGTTTTTCAAAACGGCTATAAATCCGTAGCACATCACTACAGACTGAACTATAAATTTCTAGCGCGCTATTAAATTCGCTATGTTATAGCGCGCTATGTATATAAAAAAGCGTGTAGTCGCTTAGTTTTGCAGCACGCTTAATTTCGTAACCCGGAAGATATTGTGATGTCTTATAAATCAATAGCGGTATAAAAATCGTATCGTATAAAGGTAAAACAGGTCCACGACAGGTTGCAGCGCCAACCATGAAACCCAGGTTCGGTTCTGAGATAAATCCACAACGCCAACATGGCAGTTATAGCAATCTCCCTTATCGAAGATGCTTATGTTTAGCAGACTAGACGAAAAGAGCAAAGAGCAAACAATAGCTTGGTAGCCATCATCCTTCCCAGGGGTTATTATCATCCATAAATTCCTTAATATTATAATAACCCTTTTATACAAACTATAAACTACAAACAATACATGAAGTTCAAAAAGTTTAATAAAGTTTTTGAACTTCATGTATGTCAAATTTTGTATATTTTATGGGATTTTGTTGTAAGAAGAAAATGCCCAAGATTGAATTACTGACTTGGTGAAGTCGAGTAACTTCTACTACTAGGTTGTGTCTGTTCCTAGTATTTACAGAATGAACATCACTTATTTTTGCAAAACTACTTTTATTTTTAAGTATGTACATTACATTTTCATAAACGTATTGAGAGGCCACAGTTAATATATTAATTTCCTTAAATTTTTGTCTAAGCGACTCCTTTGGTTTTAAATGATATATTGCTCTAATGGCCCTCTTCTGTAAAACGAATATGGTTTCAGTGTTATTCGCCTGTCTCCATAGCAAAATACCATACGACATAATGCTATGCAAATAGCTAAAGTAAACTAGTCTAGCTGTTACAACACTGGTAAGAGTTCTAATCTTTTTTACAGTATATGCTGCAGAACTAAGTCTGCTAGCTAGTAATTAAGCTTTCCAACATGTAAACCATATTAATAATTAATATATTAAAACTACCTTTAATATATATATATATATATATATATATATATATATATATATATATATATATATATATATATATATATATATATAGACACACACACACACACACATAGGCGGTCCCATAATGAATTGGCCTAACTATGAACCAATGAAGGAAATGAAACTAAACCAATTTTATTTTTCAATATAACCACCATGAATACTAACACACTTCTGACATCGGTGAATCAACATCTCTAAACCTTTATAAAAATAATCACATTTTTTAACCTCAAAATGACTGAAGACGGCCGCCTGCAACTCTTCATCGCTTGAAAATTTTCTTCCTCTTAAGTCCCGCTTTAAATTTGGAAATAAATAATAGTCGGACGGGGCCATGTCTGGACTGTAAGGTGGATGTTGAACTTCTGTGAACCCGCATTGACGAACTGCATCCTTCGAAACACCAGCGGTATGAACAGGGGGCGTTGTCATGGAGCAACAGGACACCTTTAGACAGCTTGCCTCTTCGTTTTTTCTTTATCTTGTCTCGTAATTTATATATTAAAGAAGCATAATATTCGCCGTTCACGACTGTATTACGCTCTTTAAAATCCACCATCAAAATGCCTTGAAAATCCCAAAATATTGTGCACATCAGTTTTTTAGTCGATTGTTGCACCTTTGCCTTTCTAGGGGGCTTTTCACCCTTCTAACGCCATTCCATTGACTCGCGCTTGCTTTGTGGTTCATAATACAAGATCATAGTTTCATCACCAGCCAGATTTTCGCCACAAAGATCCAAAAGCTCCGAAGCGCAGCGCACTCTTTCCTGTCTCTGTACCGCTGAAAGAAGTTTCGGTACCCATCTTGCACTCACTTTTTTCATGTGAAGATGATCATGGATCGCGCGATGAACGATACTCTTAGAGAGCCCAAGCCTTGCTGCAATTTCTCTTCGATAAGAGCAATCGTTTCGGGAGTGAGCACTTCCACAGGTCAACCGTCGTGGCCAAAGTCTTCGACGGTTTCACTCCCGAGGCGAAACTCTTTCACCCAATTTTTCACTGTGCTATAGGAGGGGGCAGACTCTCTTTTACACGCCATCCAATCGTTCTTTTATTTGGGCAGGGGATAAACCTTCTTTAAACAGAAACTTTATGACACTTCGATACTCAGTTTTCGACATTTTGAAAAAATACGCGACTCTCGTTATTCAAATGCCTGTTAAACTAAGACTAAGCATTTCATGTCGATGCATGTTTCTTATATTAAGTGCACGATAAACGTACTATTTAATGCAACACAACATGTAGCGACATGTCGCGTTGAACCATATCAGGCCAGTTCATTATGGGACCGCCTGGTGTATATATAAAGAACTCCTTGTTGCCAGAGCTATTCCAGAGTAAACAAAAAGAAAAGTTTCAAAACATTTTTGCCTGGCATAATAAGTCCAAACATGACTCCCGAATTTAAATTCCGTCCAGTCCAACTCAGTGGACCTAGAATGGTCCTTTTTCGCTTACAAAACTGTAAAGCGATCGTAAACAAAATTGTGTACAGCACATTTGGAACAGTACTTAGTCCTACATATTACATTGAATACAGGTGAATTTTATTGCTTAATATATTTTGTGATTGATATTTTCGTAAATACGATTGTTATAGTTGAGGAATGATAGCTTTTTAAAATAAAAAAAAAAAAACGTTTAAAAATACTGATTTTTATTTATTACATGTTGCATACTTCACTATTACATGTTACCCTTGGATATCGTGCATTTTTCAGAATGTTTGCATATAATCCGGTATTTAGCTATTATCCTATAGCTAGGAAATAGGCCACAGCAACTTTCACGTGCCACATAACTGACGTAACAATTTTTATTTTTTTATTTAACTCGATCGAATGTTGAGCGAGTCTCATAGGCAAGGTAGAATATAATAGACGCGTTCGAGAAACCACCTTTCTCGTAATTCGCACAAAGCTTTTCCGGTGCGCTGCGCTCTCGCTCTATTACCCCTTTTAATTTTCATTACAGTCAAATAAAGCAATAGTATAACCGCAACGTTATTACAATGGACAATGGAAAAATTATTGTTGTTAGTGGGTTCATTTAAATCAAATTTTTATTAACTTCCCGGTGGGAAGTTATTATAATGGGCCCGATTTTACAAATTGGAAATTTTAACATATCTACGTTTCAAGGTCTTTAGAGTCGAATAGTATGGCTTTTAAGAATCTGTCCATGTGTGCACATGTAGTATATATGTATGTGTATGTATGTTCGGATTCAATTTTCGCCTCGTTTATCTCGAAAACAGAGTGATATTGACATGGGACCAGTTTCATAAAGCATAATTATGTGTAAATTAGACCTCATTAAATTTTGACCACATTAGCTCAAGTCGTTTTTAATGCCTAATGAAAATTTTTATAAAATATTAAAACATTTGATATTTTTTTATTCTTTCCATTGGGAAGTTAGTCATGTGGACTTTTCGGTGGAGCTTTTTTAACGTTTATACTGACCATTGGTTGAAGTCACTATATTGAATTGAACACTCTTATAGCCCCACAATAGCAGCTGGAATATGTAACACTATGAATCTGATTACTAAAGAAATACCGCTATTATATATAGTCGATTAGTTTACTGATATTAGCATAGTTTACTAATTTAAGCATAAATTTCGAACTCAGCAAGTCCATTTAAAATCAGGGACCTGTTACACATCTATGGTAGTCTGTTCGAAATTTTGCGGGCAAAACGGGATTCCGTAAGTGTGTAGCCGACGCCGTATGTAGTGGTGGGCCTAAGCTATCTTGCTTGAAGATTTTGTATACAACAGTCACAGGATGTGGCATAATGGATTTTCAGGACATTGTCACATCGCTCATAATAATATTTATTTATTTTTTATAGAAGAGGGGGCAAACGAGCATGCGGCTCACCTGATGTTAAGTGACTACCGCCGCCCATGATCAACCGCAACACCAGGGGAATTGCAGGTGCGTTGCCGGCCCTTTAGAAAGGAGTAAGCTCTTTTCTTGAAGGTCTCCAGGTCGTATAGGTCCGGAAAAATCGCCGGTGGTAAACTATTCCACAGAGAGATTGTACGCGGAAGAAAACTCCTTTTGAAACGTACAGTGGTGGACCGCCAAGCATCCAGATGGTGTGGATGGTATCGGGACGTCGAAATTTGGCGGCTGGGATTAATCCGAACAATTCCTCAGAGCACTCCATGGTATATGCGAAAGAAAATGCAAAGGGATGCAACATCTCTTCGCAGTGCCAGTGAATCGAGCCGATCGGAAAGCACTCGGTCGTCGACGATTCGAGCCGCTCTGCGCTGGATGCGATCAAGTGGAAGGAGCTGGTACTGGGGAGCCCCAGCCCAGAGATGGGAACAGTATTCCATGTGCGGCCAAACCTGCGCCTTGTAAAGTTGCAGGCGGTGTGCCGGCATGAAACACTGTCCCGCTCTGCTGAGCACACCAAGCTTTTTAGAGGCCAATTTGGCCTTCCCTTCCAAGTGACCATGAAACTGCACGTCACTCGATATGTCGACGCCGAGGATTCCGATACTGGCTGAGGCAACAAGGCCTTTAAACTGAGGGGATACGACAAGGGTTCTTTTTAGCGGTTAACGCGCAAACTTGTGTTTTCTGGGGGTTAAACTGGACTAGATTTAGTCGCCCCCAATCCGAGACTCTGTTCAGCAAAGACTCGACGTCAGACGCAAGTTTGTCCCGGCACTCGGAGACGTTTTCCCGAGAAATATTGGCTCGGCCGGTGTAAAGAGCATCACCAGTGCTGTCATCTGCATAGCAATGAATGTTACGAAGAAGAAGACGAAGAACGAGAAGAAGAAACAGCGTTGGTGGCGGATCTGCAGGAAAGCTGGTGATCCAATCGCACAATTTTTCGGGAAGCCCATAGGAAGGGAGCTTCGAAAGAAGCGCTTTGTGCCAAACCCGATCGAAGGCCTTCGCAATGTCCAAACTAACGGCCAATGCCTCCCCCTTGGACTGTACTGCCTCCGCCCATCTGTGAGTTAAAAAAAAAACCATTGTAATAAGAACCAGTAATATAATCAAGAACTTACGAAACTTCTAAAAGTAAATTTTTTACCTTCATTATGATAGTCAAACAGACTCCAAACTGCACAATATTTATTTTGTTATAACACCAGTTGAACTTTAAACCATAGCACATGATGCAGTTGGTAACAATTAATCTCATGTCTCAGTTATTTAACACTACTGCTACACTGAACTTCTGATATCACAATAGAAAATGTACTATGTCTAGACTGTGCAAACTTTGGTCTGGAAAAGTAGTTATCATTTTTGTTTATTTATTTAGTGTATGCATAACTTGATACACAATATCAATAATTATGCAGACCTATCTAAAGTTTAAATTTTTTGTTTAATAATAGATATTATACATCATTGAAAGTAAACCCTAGAAATGTTTAAGTACAGTTGTAAAAAAATATTATATTGTAAATTAATGTAAAAAAATCACGATGTGTTTCTTGCTGGTTCTTCCCAGGACAGATGTTGCCATCTTAAATTTTTTTTTAATAAAAATGATTGTCTTATATTCAAAAATGAGCAGGAATATGTGAATAACATTATTTCCATGGCGATGCAATTAATACGGAAATGAGAATAGAGCGTAGTGCGGGGGGGCGGTGCCGGCGGCGTAAGCTAGCAGCTGTGTGGGTCCTCCCATCGCTTGTCATCGCCTCTGGCATAGCGCACATCGCTTTGAAGGGACTATCGTAGAACCCTAATGGAAGTGTTACTTTACACATTGTTATGTTTGTCTAGGCTGTATCATCGCGAAAATCCATTATATTAAAGATGTTAAAAATTAATAAACTAAGAACCGCGAATTAAACGAGGACGGCTATTATTTTACGTGCCTAGATTTTTTTAAATCTTTATTAGGCTGTCCCATTTTCAGTTCTATTAGCCAAAGCATAATGTTATTCTGTATATATTACATGGATGGATAGTCTAGTGGTAACTCATGACAAAACAATCACCATGCGTAGTGCATACAACATGCTCTTTGTAGCTGTATTTATAGCGAATAAATAAATTTTATTGTTTGATGAAGCTATACCTACGCTCATCGGTTGTATATATCGCACTGATTACGAAATAGAAATGAAACAAAAATATGAATAAAAAGCTCTCAATGATTCACAAGTGGGGACATTATTACACTTTTAGACAAATACGTGCATTTTTGTCGTTAAATATTTAATATATAGAAATAAAAATATTTACTTTAATTTAACACAATAAAGAGCATTGTTGAAATAGTTGCAACATCCTATATAAAATAAACTTATAAATAACATAATATTTGTTTTCGGATGCGATATTAAAATAAACTACTGCGTCTTTGGTATTGTAATAATTAATCATTGTCTACAATACAGCTTTGCTTTGACATACCGCTATGTGCATGTAGAAGGACGGGTCTGCAATGTTCTTCACTGGCGAACAAAACGGACATCCGGCGACTGCTCGAGATGCGATACTGAATTATGTGAGGCGTGGCTGCTCCGTTGCCCTTGGACTCGACAGTTTTTACTACGATCGATGACCTTGGTGATGATTGTATTGCTGAAACGAGTTTATTTATCCAGTTTAATAAACAAATGATCAACTTTGCTGGTAAAAAGCCAAGGAAACTTACGCGATATCAACAAGTGTGTTGCAGTTTAATGTAAAGCTTACGTCACTAATGTTTTCCAAGATACGAGTTGAAAAATAGCGCCCTTGCCCTTTTGACCGGTCCTGCGAAATATTTTGTCACTAGTTTTGAATATTATGTTTGCGCTTGTAATAAATAATTTAAATATACATCTACTTTTTTACTAACTTCAAATAAACTGTTCAATAACCATCTCTGATAGATCCAAGACATACACTCCCCTTGTTGCCTCAGCCAGTATCGGAATCCTCTGCGTTGACATATCGAGTGATGCATCTTTGCGTATTTTATCGCATCTACCACGGGCGAGTATTCTGAGGAATTGTTCGGAGTAATTCAAGCCGTACAATTTCACCATCGCACATCGCGACAGAACTCGCGATACCATCCATACCACCTGGATGACTGGCGGTCCACCACCGCGTGATTTAAAAGAAGTTTTCTTCCTGGCACAACTTCCTTGTGGAATCGACTACCATCAGAGATTTTTCCGGACCGATACGACTTAGGGACCTTCAAGAAAAGAGCCTACTCCTGGTGTTGCAGCTGTTCATGAGCGGCGGTAATTACCATTACAGCTGAGCCGTATACTCGTTTGCCCCCTCTCCTATAAAGAAAAACTACACTTATTATTATAATTTCCGGTTTTCTGGTAGAAAATACCATATGGCATTATTAAGTTCACCCTTTGCACCTTTAGTACAAAAGTGTCAAATAAATGAATAAATAAAATTAATACTATAGCGATGAAAGGTTTTGTAAAATGTAGCTACCTATGTTCTTTAAAAGTAATTTGTATGACAAAGATCGTTAATCTCAGCCGGACAAATTATTTTTAATATATCATCACGCACGCGCCAATATAATATAATTCCAACGATAAGTTCTTTTTTTTTAATCAGTCGAGTAAATATCTCGTAACAGCATAAAAAACTCGCATTACTGCTCTGCTTGAAGCTGGACCTTGAAATTATTCAAGTTCGTTGTGCACTTGTTTAAACAATAGTTTTCCTCGAGACTTTTGTTGTGAGTTTTTATTGTGGCAGCACGAGCGCAAAACCCAATGAAATGTATAAACAAAAATAATTGATTTACTAATTTTATAGATAATGTCCTATCTAAACTTCACTCTTTGCACATTAAAAATATTACACAAATATGGAGTCATTATAAAATTTTAGCAGGTTATATTTCTGAGATTACATTAGGTATTGATTAGTAATGATTATTGATTAGGTATTGATTAGTAATTGAAGGCTTACAAATAGCATTTCCAAACTCACCTGAAAAAGCTAACCTCCTATTCCTATGAATTTTGGTTAAGCTAAAGATTTTTAGAAGTATTAGAATTCGGTGTCTATTATTAATAACAGTCAAACAACAAAATTAGGGTTACCAATAATTTAACTCTATAATATATACTGTTTTTTGATTAGTAAGTAAAGCTTAAAACCGAGTGATCAGAATGACCAAATGACAGATTAGAAACTAAAATGTTCGATTATTCATTATATATTAATTAAAGAATATGAATATATTTGACTCAACTAATAATACTAAATGACTGATATTGTATTTTGATCAACGCATTTTACCAGTTAGCTAGTTAGTTTTCAAATCACGCCAAATTTTTTATGCATATAGTAACCATTGCTTTATTATGATAGTAACTCCATAACTACACAAGTTATTGAAGTACGCGAAGGTTGCTCAAAAACTGTTAAGAATATTTAAAAGCATTGATAATAAGCAAAATAAAGCCTAGTTTACATCATGGACAATTTCTTCTCCCCATACGAACAAAATTAAATACATTTTTTTCTAAGGAAGCGTTATAAAATCAAATAAGCTTGAGTGATGAGTGTAATCACAGTGCAAGCGCGGCTACGTTATCGCGTTAACGCAACCGATGGGTTATCAGCCGTATCGCGAGGTGTGCTAGTAAACAGCGCCTGCCTGCAGCACTTGGCTATACTTAATGCTATACACCTACACAAATGTCCGTAATGAAATCGCTCTTTTGTTCCCACCCTACCTCATACTATCCCTCCGACAGATAACCACGAGGGTTGGTTACGCTTCTAGGCTAGACAAAGGGAAAAACACACAAAATTGTAGTGGATGAATTAAAGTATTGAAAACCTCAGTACAAGATAATGGGTCGACTTTAGACGCTTTACAAATTGTTCATTGTAACTTTTCGAAGCTGTAACATGTAATAGAAATATATAAAATAGACCAGCAGAGGACGTAACATTTCCTAAATAACAGTAACTGGAATTAGTCAACATAAACTCTCACAGAATTACTACAAATTGTTTCCATTATCGTAAGAAAAAAATTTGTGAAGGAACCATGGCGCCAAATATACGTCAAAACATGATTTTAACCTAAAATAATAAACTGTTTTATTTTAAATGGGCAAAATTATCCATAATAATACCATTAAAAAACCTTACTTATTTAATTGTGTAAGTGAACATCACGGTGGAGATCAGATTTTAAATTGCAAATATATAAGTATAAATTGTAGAACTAAAATAAGTTGGTAATTTCTTCTATTATATTTTGCTTTTTTGCATTAACATTTAGGCTAAACCCTAATTGAAAGTAAACATTGCGGCATCTTTTCCATTACACGGTTGTTCAAACGTACGGTGTGTAAGCCGTACGGTTGAAAAAATGTGCTAGCTTGTACATGATACGGCAAAATCACCGCGCGAGACATTGGTAAGTACTGGCTAGTAGCGCTTTTTACTCGGGCTGTGTAGGACGTGCTGCGTCATGAATTTTCTTACGAAAAAAAAGATTATAGTTGCTTATTACATATATAGGAAAAAGAAAATAGAAAAAAAAAGGGAAGTAAGGTTTTGGATACATCCGATTTTAGAAAAAAGGGAGGAATATGGCGCGTTTCATACACTTGTCAAGAATCAATTGAGAGAAGATGAAGACAAGTTTTACAATTATTTTAGAATGCAGAAAACTACATTCGACAACTTGCTCCAAAAATTATCCCAGGAACTAAAACATCAAGATACTTTTATGCGAGAGAGTATATCGCCCGCAGAAAGATTGGCTGTAACTCTGAGGTAAGTAGGTACAAAATTAAATGACATATTTTAGTTTAAAATTGTTTATTGCACACAAACAAAATTATTACATGTAATTGAATTTTAATAATTATTAATTTAAGAACAAGTAAATCAAAAAATACACTACGCTGAAAATGCTACTCAAGTGCGGTACTAAAATCGAATTCGTCTTCAATAGAAACTTGAGAATCTGCCGAGATACTTTCCGCATTTACACTATGTACAGATAATTGTGATTCGGGTCGGTAGTGGATTGGCTCTAAACCAGAACCGTGTCCAAAATCATGAGAAGACGTCTGTGGACGACTTATTCCATAGCTCGATCTAGCAGCTGTAGAATATCCATATGTTGACGATTGCGCATTTGAGGATGCTGTACCACTTAAATATCCTTGATGGCCTTGATCCCATTGGTTTCTTGATGTAGGTATATACTGAGTACACTGTCTTTGTTGAATATTTTTAATTATTGAAATTACTTGAAACTGAAAGTCTATCATATTTTCATCACTGAACTTGTCAACTGTATCAGCGATTCCCATAAAAAAGTTCATACTACGGCTTTTCTTTTTCTCATCTCGTTCTGCTGAATCCATAAACTTCATAAACCTAATGTCAACTTCACTTAGTTCATTTTTTCTTTTTTTTTTAGCCCTTTGCGTCTCACTCCGTTCAGTGTATCCCGAGCTTGATTGATTCGGGACTGCACTATCAAAATTTTCATTACTGAGGCTAGAATCATGAACATGTTCAGTCATGTTAGAATCGGTCTTGCGATGCTCAACATTTTTTTTAGGAACATCATTTCATCATAGAACATATATTTTCTTATTTTTTTTGCTGAAGAACCAGACTTACATTCATTAATTTTTTTGTCATATTTTATCCAGCTATCTTTCATATTGGTCCACTTCTTCATCACCATTTGCCCTGAAAATAAATAAATAATAATTATTAAATTCAAAATTTATGAAAACCCCCGACCTAAACTGAATCGACCCCGACCTAAAATGGGGTTTTAGTATTTGAACCTGAACCGTTTTGTTTTATATTTCAGGTATCTAGCAACAGGAGATACCTTTACTGACCTATACTACAGCTATAGAATTGGAATAAAAACCATAAGTTGCATCGTACGTGAAGTATGCCACTACATTTGGTTAGAACTGTATAAAGAATATATGAAAATGCCATCTAAAGAAGACTGGCTACACATTGCAAGCAAATTTCAAGAATCTTCCAACTTCCCGCTGTGCTTAGGAGCGGTCGATGGAAAACACATCAGACTTATTAAGCCAATTGATAGTGGCTCGATGTTTTTAAATTACAAACATTTTTTTTCTATAGTTTTGATGGCAGTAGTAGATAGCGATTACAACTTTATATTTGTTGACGTTGGCGCCTACGGAAAGGAGTGTGATTCCAGTGTGTTTAAAGAGACCCCATTTTGGAAAAATTTAACAAACAACGGATTAAATCTACCCGATGCAACACGTTTGCCTGGAATTGACTACGATTTGCCATATGTGTTCGTTGCGGACGAAGCCTTTGCTTTGCATTATCACTTGCTTCGTCCATTTGGTGGTCATCAGCTTGATCAATTAAAACGTACATTTAACTACAGACTCACAAGAGCGCGAAGATTTGTTGAATGTGCGTTTGGCATTTTATCCAATAAATGGCGAATTTTTCACCGGCCAATGAATGTGTCCATCGATTTGGCAGTTGATATTGTGAAAACATGTTGTGTTTTGCAAAATTTTATACATAAGCAGGAAAACTTTCAGTTTCACAATGCGAGTGAAAATGAGTCCACCCTTGATTCAGAATCGGAACTGATCCAGTTACCTATCACGAATGCAGTTCGCGGAAGTTTGGCGGCTAATGAAGTTCGCAACAGATTTGCACAATATTTTGTATCTAACGAAGGTCGCCTCTCCTATCAAAACAAATATGCATAAGTAAAAAGTTAATAATTAAATATCTGTAACTTACCAAACTTGTTTTTCTCATCACCACTTAAATCTTCAAATGTGGGCTGGAAATGAATAAATATTTCTTTCCAGGAATCATATTTAAGCCGCTTATTTTTATAATCGTCGATGGTCTTATCCCATATTACAGGCCTTTCTTGAATCAACGTAATTAATAATTCTTGATTTATGTTCATTTTATAATAAAATCGCGAAACAGCGTATATAAGCGGTCACGAATCCGTGTCTACGTCCGGCACCGTCGACACACCCCGATAGACTGCCATACAACACTGGTGAAAATCACGCCGTGCGTAGACGCGGCGCGCCGAGGGGCAGTCACGGCGCACGCGGCCGCGGCGCCGTGCCTTGGCGCCACCGTGCATGTCGACAAGCTCATATAGTGATCCATACCACACTGACGACCGTGCCTACACGCGGCGAATTAACCGTAGATTTTCACGGCGAGAAACCGTGTAATGGAAAAGAGGCCTGCCGTTTTCTTACGGTAAAAATCCTTGGCAGTTATTATAATAATCTTTATTTATAAACATATTACATGCATAAAATTTACAGTGGTCATTAGCCCCTAAACTAGGATATAATACCTGTATTTCAGGGGCTTGTTTCCTTCCCTATTGTTAGTTGTATTACTATAATGTATATTACTAGTACTAGTATAATGTTATTTATTTTTACAAATTGAAGCAATATTTTCGCGATTCCGGCCGTATCTGTAGTATATTTAGAAGCCCATGGTGTTGCTATAAATAGAGCGCGACTGAATCACAAGTTGGCGCGCGATATTGTCGTAGTTTATCTGCACGCCTAGCCGTCAGCCACGCAGCCACGCTGCCTCGACAACTGCTAAAATGTATGTACTTGTCTATCGTGATCCTTGATGGGTTGTTTTCCGTTATAGAGTAAGAAAAATGGAAACGGAAGTGATCATATAGCACAATTGGGAAATTATTCTTGTTAGAATAATACAAACTGAACTATATTAATGACGATGAACCAATGAACGTAATTTTTAGTCGACTTCCAAAGGAGATTCTCAATAAAACTGAAACTACCTATGTTCTGTTTTGTTTGTAGGTATGTCAACATGTTAGCCAGTGATGAATCGATCTTAACTATTTTTTTTTTTAATTTAAATAGGTTACATCACGTGTCATGTAAATTTCAAGAAAAATATTTAGACTAATCTTAACCTAACTACACCTAACTATGACAACACAAAAAACTGATCGTCAACCTGCTTGTCAATTCCCCCTTTAAAGCAATCTATGGGGGAGGCGTGTGTTCAGCAGTGAACATTAACAGGCCAACAATAACGGCAATCAAGAGTTATTACTATTTGTCATATAGGTATTTATATAGATATATGTTATTTTGTAAGCTGTCTGTCTAATATGGTACTAAGTATTTTGTATTATTTTGCTTTGTATTGTCTATATCAGTAGTTGAAAGATAAAGAAACCGCAGTGTCCTCAATTGACGGCTTTATCTCCATTCCATTGTGACCTTGCCTCCACAAAACTATACATAGGAATATCTGCCTGGATAAATCAAATTTGTATATTTGTGAATTGTGCATTTTTAAAGTTTAAATGAAAAGAAATAATTGTCTTAGGTGGTATGGCTTTTGATTGCATGAAGAATATATAGTGATTAGTTTAAAACTTATAAAACTGTTCAAATTGTAACAAAAGTGACCAAAGTCATTTTGGTACAGTCCAAAACTTTTCTAAAGAAAGTTCGAATATTAGTATCTGTCTACTAATAACTAACTTTATTATTAAGTTCAATAATTAGATTATCTGTGATTATTAAGTTTGTGGTGGATACTCTCCCCCAATCCCGTTGCAGATCTGCAATAGATCTGACAACTGCGTACAAGGGGATAGATCAATTAGATATTGGAAGCGTCGCACGTTCATACTTGATGTGCGGCGTGCCGAAAATGTCCATACAAGTCGTCTATTCACACCACATAGATTAGTTTATTTTAAATTTAACAGTGCTTTAGTCATCATCATCATTCATCATTACAGCCTTTCACAAGTCCACTGCTGAACATAGGCCTCCCCCAAGTAATGCCACAAAGCACGGTCCTGAGCCACCTGCATCCATCGACTTCCTGCATGTCTTACCAGGTCGTCACTCCATCTAGTGGGGGGTCGCCCTACACTACGCCTACCGGTACGAGGCTGCCACTCGAGAACCTTTCTTCCCCATCGGTTATCGGTTCTTCGAGCTATATGGCCGGCCCATTGCCACTTCAGCTTACTAATCCGTTGGGCTATGTCGGTCACTCTGGTTTTACTTTAGTTTACTTTAGTGCTTTAGTAATCTGGTTAAATAGTAGACAAATTGGTAGAATATGTATATGTCTGTATATGTATATGTTAGAGAAGCGAAGTTTTAACTGAGAAAAGAAAAAATATACAAATGCACAAAATTTCTATTATTGTGTTCATTAATTAATGAAATGTAAGGGAAATGAAAATATTATTGTGCTAGGAAATTTTAATGGAAGGGTTGGGGTGAGGAGGCTTGGTTATGAAAGGATATTGGGAAAGTTTGGTGATGAAAGTATAAATGAGAATTGTGAAAGCCTCCTCACCATATGTATGGAAAAGAATCTTTTTGTGACGAACACTTGCTTTCGCCACAAGAGAATTCACACATACACTTGGGAAAGAGGTGATGATAGAAGCATGATAGATTTCGTAATTGTGGATGAAAGAATGAGGGGGCGCAGTGGTACAAGGGTTTACAGGGGGTCTAATGTAGGAACGGATCAACATTTGGTTTTATGCCAAATTAATGGTCTATTCAGGCGTTGGCGCCATCGGTCATCTGTGTCTACCACTGCATTACAATGTATTAGAACTAAAAGGTTACAAGAGGAAGGTGAGAAAAACAAGTTCAAATGTAGACTGAAAGAAAATATAAGTGGTTTGGATGAATTATGTATGAATGAGTTAAACTTGGAGAATGTATGGGAAAATGTTAAGAAAGGTTTAGTGGATGCAGCTACTGAAGTATGTGGTGTTAGTAAGAGAAAGAATGAAAGGAAAAATAATATGTTATGGTGGGATGATGAGATACGTATGGAAGTTAAGCAAAGAAGAGAGCATGGCTAGATTTACTAGCAACAAAGGCTGGTAATTCTAGCGGTACGGATGATGATATTGAAAGAAAAAAAGGCAGTCTTTAGACATCTAAATAATAATAATGGCCTTTATTTCAGACATTTTTTCATTTACAGTATCTATCTGGATTAATCTATATCTAACACTGGATTATATATTATATATATTTACACTCTCAACACTTAACTATTGTACATCGACAACCCTGTCTGTATGCCACTTATTGGCAAAGGCTTCCCCCAACCTTTCCCATTCTTCTCTATCCTTAGCAGTTCTCGTCCATATGCCTCCTGCTATGGCTTTAATATCATCCTCCCATCTTCTACATGGTCTACCTTTTTTCCTTTTCATATGACCTGTAAACCAATTCATTATCGATTTCGACCATTTCTCTTTTCCTCTAATTATATGGCCTGACCATTTCCATTTTAACTTTTTTATTATTATTGTGACATCTTTTGTTTTCGTGTGTTTCTTTATGGTTTCGAATCTTATTCTATCGGATAGTCTTTTCCCCATCATATTCCCCATCATACTCCTTTCCATGGAGTTTTGGCATGTTTCTAACTTTTTAATGTGTGCTTTTGTGAGTGCCCAGGTTTGGCAGCCATAAGTGAGTATAGGTAGTATACTGGTATCAAAGAGTTTCCGTTTGATGGTTATATTAGTGTCGTTATTTTTCATTATTTCTTTTAGGCTCCAAAATTGTTTCCAGGCATTTCCAATGCGTCTGTCAATTTCTTTTGAGGTTAGATTTATAGGAGAGATTATCTGGCCCAAATAGATGTATTCATTAACATATTCAATCAAACGTCGGGTATTAAAAATAAAATAAATAAAACGCGAAAAAATCCGTAAAAGTAGTTTTAATCAATATTCAATCAGGTTATTATTGATCAGTAGGTTCTTCCTTGCCATTGGTCATAGCCTTGGTCTTTAATGTGTTTATGACCAATCCCACATTGCCACTTTCTCTAACCAGCTCATTCAGCATCGCCTGCAGTCCGTCACTCGATGACGAGAGGATTATCAAATCATCGGCAAATCTCAAATGTGACAGGTTTTCGCCGTTAATGGACAGTCCACATTTCTCTCAGTCTAATTGACGAAAGACTTCTTCCAAAACGGCTGTGAAGAGTTTCGGCGATAGCAGATCGCCCTGACGTACGCCTCTTCCTATTATAATATCTTTACCTTCCTTCTCTAGTTTTATCTTAGCCTTGCTGTTATCGTAGATATTTTTTAGGATTCTGATTGATGGTTTTTGAGTGCCTGCCAAATTTTTTCATGCTCTATTGTATCGAAAGCTTTACTGTAATCCACAAAGCAGCAGTAAAAGGTTATGTTGCATTCATTGGCTTTTTCGAATAGTTGCTTTATGACATGAATGTGGTCTAAAGTTGAGTATCTGCTCCTGAAACCCGTCTGCTCTCTTGGTTGATTTTCATCCAACGTGCTAGTTTTTTATATATATTCGACAATAGACTTATAGGTCTATAATTATTAATATTATTTTTATCTCCTTTTTTGTGTAGAAGCAAAGAATATATACACTACGCGAAGTAGAAGTACTATTGTTGACATTGTCCATTGGTAAGGTATTATCTCGCTTTGTAAGACTTCATTGAAAGGATGTTTGAGAATTGGTATCAATCAGGTGGTATCTATTTAGGATGAGGAACTCGTTACTTATGCCATCTAATCCTGGAGCTTTATCTGCTTTTTGAGTTCTCAGAGCTTTTTCTATTTCTTCGTGTATTACATCCGGTACTTCACTCTCTCCTGTTAGGATTGTTGTCTGTGCAGCGTTTTTCCTTGAATACAATTCTTTAAAAAATTGAGTGGCTATTGATACGATTTCAGGGCGTCGCTTCTCGCATTTATGATTTTTAATTATTAAATTTGGTATCCAATCTCGTTTTTCCAATAGTAGTTTAGAGTTGTTTTTTTGGTGCCTCCGGTTCTTTGTATGCATTTTTCCAGTTGTTCTAATCTATATCTCTGACGGTCTTTTCTCATGTTTGTTTTTATTTTATTACTTAAATTAGCTATATCTTTTCTTATAGTATTTTCAGGGGTAGATATAAGGTCTGCTGTACTTCTTATCAGTTCTTTAGATTTGTTTGTTACCCATTTTGTCTTGTTGTTTCTACTTTCCATTTTGCCTTTTTTAGTAGTATAGAGGAGTTTATTTTATTTACTCTGTTTACTCTGTTTACGAATTTATTGTATTTACTCTGTATGTCTAAGTCCTTTGTTTTTCTATGAATTGTTCTATCTTTCCTTTTAGTGAATCGGTGCTTTCTAGTGTTAAGCTGTTGGTTTGTTTTACTTTAAAGGGTCTATCTTTATTGAGTGTGTTTATTTGTAACTTAGCTCTTAGCATCCTGTGGTTGCTGTTGAAATTAATAATAATAATAATAATAATAATATTCCACAACTATCACACAACGCCATCTAATCCCAAGCTAAGCAGGGCTTGTGTTATGGGTACTAGATAACTGATAAACATACTTATATATTTCTAAATACATAAACATTATAGATAAATTACACCCAGACACAGAACAAATGATCGTGCTCATCACACAAACATTTGTCCTGGGTGGGAATCGAACCCACGACCTCCGGCATAGCAGTCAGGGTCACTAACCACTAGACCAACAGGCCTGTCAATTAATATTGTTTAAAACTCTACAGTCCCGAAAGTCTTTACTTTTGTTTGTTAGTGTGTGATCTATCTCGTTTTTGTGGTGACCATCTGGAGATATCCATGTCCATCTGTTGTTCTCACGTTTTCTGTATAGAGTGTTTAGTACTTTTAAGTTGTTTCCATATGCCAGTTGGAGAAGTTTGTCCCCATTTCTTGTTCTTTTGCCTGAACAATACGGACCCAATATCATTTGTTCTCCGTCTCCTCTTGCCCCTATTCTTGCAATAAAATCTCCCATCACTACTAAATTGTTGTGCAAGTGTTTGATTATTGCGTCCTGTAACATAGAGTAGAACGTGTCGATTTCTGTTCTACTTGATTGTTCAGTTGGAGAGTAGACTTGCACAATCGACCACTTTTCGTTTTTCGGAGGTAGTTTTATATTAAGTATAACAATACGCTCTGAGACGCCAATGAACTCGTCAATAAATGGTTTTAATTCATTTTTTATTAAGAATCCTGTTCCATATAAACCTGGTGTTTCTCCTTTATAATAAAATATAAAATGGCCATGGTCTTCTGTACTCTCCCCTAGTCGTCGTACTTCACTCAAACCCAGTATTGACCACTTTACATTTTCTCTTCATTGGTTCTTAAGGACAACGTATTGTATGTCGCAATGTGTGTTTTATCTGCCATTTGGCGATGTTTTTTAGGAGGAATGTGTAATTGGAAATTAGTTGGAGGGTAATAGTCTTCTTCCACCACGGTGACTGGCCGGATTGGGGTGCTTTTAGAAAAAGTTTTATTGATGTTGTGTTGTCTCGGTTCCGGGTGTCGATGATGTTTTGTGATGATTTACAGGTTTTTTGGTATTTCTGATATCAAAGCTGAACCTCCCCTTTGCACATAACTGAGTATGTTAGGTCTTATAGTTTCTTTTCCTACAGTTTTGATCACTGAGTTGATTTGTGTCTTGAAAACGGTAGTGGTAGCTTTCTTTTGATTTGAATTGTTTGGCGAACCTGACTCTTCTCTTTTTCTCTTTTCTGGGTAGTTATCTTTGTTTTTCTTTACTACTAATTTATTGTATCTTATGAATGCTACATTTCCTTTTTTCTTTTCTTCTTCAACCTATAACTGTAGCTGCTTGCGTTTTTCTAGCATTTCTTTAGAATAATCTTCCTTAATGTATATTCCTTGTGGAAGTTTGGACTTGTTTCGCAATATTAGGTGCTTTTTCCATAGCGTAGTAATAGTGACTACGACCGGGCGGTTTTTGTTGTCGACGTGTTTCTCAATTCTGTATATTTTACTGATTTCATTACTATCGAAGTGTATTTCCATGTCTAATATGACATCCTTGATGCAATCCACAAGCTCACATTCGTTTTTTTTTATTTCTTCTATTCCAAAAAATACTAAATTATTTTTCCTTTTTTCATCTTTCAAAAACTTTACTTCCATTTCTAATTCAGATAATTTTGTTTTGAGGGTACTATTTTCTTCCATAATAAATTTCATCTTTTCATCAAGCGCCTCCATTACATTTTTCGTAACTGAAGTTGTTATTAGAAGAGCCTGATTATTAAGTTTCTTATCTAGTATTGATATTAGCTTTTCTATATATTTTTCCTCCATTTTTAGGGAAATTTTACTGTTATGGCAGCACTTTATTTTAGTTTGCAGCCCTAGATTCTGTTTGGCAACACTAGGTTCCGTTAAGTAACACTGAATTCTGATAGGCAACACTTTTTTTTATATATCACTTCTTGAAAGTTGTCTATGATGTGTTGTTCACTTCCCTTCAATGATTTTGCAATTTTAGGTTGTTTCAATAATGTTTGTTGTACAATTTTTCACTTAATGTTGGTTTCCACTGTTTTTACTTCTGGATTTTGCCCATTATTGTTTTGTTCAGCAATCTTAGGTAAAATACGGTTGATTACACTTGTTTTTTCACACAACTCGAGTATATATTCGCGGAGAACGTTGACGCACGTCCAATCAGTTCAATGACCGGAACCGGAATATGAACACCGGAACAACAACCGGAACATGAAGACATCTAAATAAGAGAGTAAAATAAGTAGTTGAAAGAAAAAAGCAAGAAAGAACGGATAAGAATGATAAAAGAATATCAAATACACATACACAGTCCTCCACATAGGAAACAGAAACCCTCGTTTAATATATAAAATCGATGATATACCTTTGGAAGAAGTTAAGTACAAAAAGACTTAGGTGTGCATATAAGTAACGATTTAAAATGGAATCATCATATAACAGTTATAACTAAAAAAGCAAATAGTTTTATTTACCTGATTAGAAAAGCCTTCGGACATCTTACACCAGAAATGATGCTAAAAATACATAAGGCATACATTCGACCTATTTTGGAGTATGCATTCCAAATCTGGAGCCCCTATTTCAAAAAGGATATTGAGTTACTGGAGAAAGTTCAACGTAGATTTTCAAAGGTCCCTAGAGTATTGAAAAACATACCATACGAAGAAAGGTTGAATAAACTTAAACTAACGACACTGAAGGATCGCAGAGAACGGGGAGACTTGATCGAAGCATATAAAATTATACATGGACACTACAATCTGGAAAATTTTGACAGAGATTTATTCCAGTACTCAACAAACACACATCTTAGGGGACATCACTTTAAATTAACCAAAACCGTGTCACATAACAACCCACACAAGCACTTTTTTAGCCAAAGAGTGGTTGAAGCATGGAATAAACTGCCATCAGAAGTAATATCTGCACAAACTATTAACCAATTCAAGAACAGATTAGACAAACATCTAAAATAAGAATAATTACATATTTGAAAATAGGATACAGGCTTACATCAGTTGTTTCAACTGCTAGCCTGTTAAGTAATAATAATAATAATAACTTCCAGGCAAATATTAAAATGTTCTGGAAACTCATAAGAACTGCCAGGGGATATTAAAAACAGCCTATAATGAATGCTATAAGAGATGAGAATGGCTATATTCTGAATGATGAAGTTTTGAGTTTAAAGAGATGGAAGGAATATTTTGAAAGCGTTATTATGAGTGAGGAGACAGCATATAAAATAAATGAAGTAGAAACTCCGAAAGAAGAGGAAAGAGGTAGCGAGATAAGTATAGATGAAATAATAAAAGCAATGAAAAAGCGTGAAAGCAGGTAAGGCTGCCGGATATGATAGAGTTTCACTCGAAATGCTAAGGGCTGGAGAGGAAGTGGTAGCAGGCCTGCTGCACACCTTGTTTAATTTATGCTGGGAACTGAAGCGGGTACCAGTAGACTGTTGCAAAGCCGTGATAGTCCCAGTATATAAAGGATAAGGGTCGCAGCAGGACTATAAAAACTACCGTGATATCAGCCTTCTTGGCATTGTGGGAAAACTGTTTGCTAAGGTACTGATTGAAAGGGTCATGAAAGAAACTGATGAAAAAATTTGGGATGTGCAAGCGGGATTTAGAAAGGGAATGAGATGTACAGATCAAGTCTTCCATGCGCATGATCGCGGAAAAGTTTTTGGCCAAAAACCAAAAGGCTTTTTGTGCGTTCATGGACTTTGAAAAGGCCTATGACTGAATGGATAGGGATGTGCTATGGCAAACACTGAATTCATTTGTGTTGAACGCTGACTTGATACAGGCATTCGAGACGCTTTATAGGGACTCTAGTTCTTTTGTTAGGATCAACAGGGTCTACTCTGACTGGTTTGGCATCCATAAAGGTGTCAGACAGGGCTGTGTGGCTTCCCCGTGGCTGTTCAACCTATTTATGGACAGTTGTTTGCAAAATTTGAAAGTTGAAGAATGCGGATTAAGAATGGGTGAGTTAACCCTCAAATGCCTTTTGTATCCTGATGATCAAGTTATTCTTGCGTCGTCGGCGGCCTAGCTGCAAATGATGGTTACATTAATGAACAGATCATTAAAAGAAAGGGGTATGAAAGTGAACGCAAGTAAGACGAAAGTTATGGTTTTTGAAAGAGAAGAAAGTAAGACGATATGTGAAATAAGAATAGAAGGGGAGTTGATCGAGCAAGTAGATGAGTTTGTATATCTGGGTTGCATATTTAGCTGGGATGGGAGATGTGATAAGGATATAGAACGACGAGTGAGTGCATGAAATAGAATAAATGGGGCCCTACACTCTATTGTGAAGAGTCAAAATGTGTCGAAAAAGGCATGTATGGCAATTCACAATGCTGTGTTGGTCCCTACTTTAAGGTATGGTAGTGAAAGTTGGGTGTGGCAGAAGAAGCACGAGAGTAGAATGAAAGCAGTAGAAATGCGGTCGTTAAGGAGTATGTTAGGGCTGAATCTGAATGACAGGGTAAGAAATTGTGTAATAAGAGAAGAGTGTGGTTTGCAAGATGATGTTGTGACCAGGATTAAGAAAGGAATGAGGAAAGAGTGACAAAGAAAATTTGTTACAGAAGTGAATGGCAGAGTCGGAAAGGGACGTCCTAGGTGAAAATTTAACGACCAAATTGGCGATTTATTGAAAACGGGCCAAATTAGGAGTACCCTTAACCGTCGAGCATGTATGCGTAGGTGTATGAATGTGAAGGAGGTGAGAGAGGTGTGTCAGGATCGTGCCAAATGGAAGTCTATAGTCTCTGCCTACCCCTCTGGGTGACAGGCGTGACGTTGTTTATATGTATGTTTTTATGTTCTATTATTGTTATTATAAACTGATTTGTTTTATAAGGGTGACAAGCGAGCACGCAGTTCACCTAATGGACAGTGGCCCGTAGACATCTACATCTATCCTCAGTTAAGAATCAAATTACAGATGCATTGAAACCCCTGGGGACTAAGATATGAACCTACTAGGGGACTAGAATGCGTAGTTTCTAGTAAAAAGGGTCTCGTGTTCTCCACACTCACCATACAAAATACGGTAGCATTAAGCTGTTTTACATTGGTTTTGTGTAAGGGCAGGGTTCATCCCCAGTCCAGCCGACCAATTCATACTACAGCCATAATATTATAGCTACAGAGAGGCTCTACCACATATAATAATAGATTTAGTAGTTTTTTAATAATGCTGTTATCAGACTGTTATTTGTACGAGTTTTTCTTTTCAGTTTTAACTATGAAAAGAAAAACTCGTACAAATAAAAATACAATGCCTCATTATTATTTCTCGATGAACTACTTTATTTTGTAAATATGAACTTATTAAAGTAATTTCATTACGTATGTAACTGTTGAAGTGTATATCTAAAGTCCACCACTGAACAGAAATGGCCTCAAGTTATTTTTAGGAAGATGCTTCTGCCTTTTTACTTTTTTGGTTCCCTTTGTTGCTTCTCATGTCATCAAAGTATGTTACAGTCTTATAGTCTATAATTCCATCAATTCTCTTTTAATTATGCAATAAAATCGGCTATTCTCTTAATTTACCTCATGCTTGCTATATCAATGTTCATACAGTTTGATCAAGCTGATACATTTTTATATAATTTACACTTGTATTTATTGATCTAATTGTTCTACTACATAAATAAATTAAACCGATACATAATTACAAAATATTTTATACACTATTATATACATATAATTTACGTAAATAAATACAGACAGGATACAAAAATTGAATGTCGGAAATGATGACCAGTGATTATTATAGTTAGGTAGTAATTTTTAACATCAGTCTTAAACTTATCTAGTGTATATTCGCTCGCGATTAATTTGCGAAAGAAGATCATTCCATAAACAAATGGCCTTAACTGTGAAGGAATTCTTAAATTATTTAGTACGATAATAATGCGGCGCGAGTAAAAGTTCTTCCGCTGACCGTAGAACTATCTGGTCAGGTCTTTCAGAGAGCTACGAGTCATTAGATTGAATAATATACAGTACGGAAAAGAAAGAATTTGTAGATTCCGGTAAAGGCGGATGGGTAACCATTTGAGCTTTAAACGAAATTCGGAGACACGGTCATATTTGCGCAAACCAAATATGAACCTAATAACCAGATTTTGAATACGCTCAAGTTTATTTAGTTGATCTTCAGTTAAATCAAGATAGCTTGCGCCCGCGTAATCGATAATAAAGAGGAGTAAAGATTGTGCTAATATAATCTTAGTAGGAATGGGAAGAAAATAACATAAATGCCTGAGCAAACCCATAGCAGCAAAAGTCTTTCTACTAACGTCCTTGATGAGACCACAAAAAAGTAGCATCGAAGTGGACACCAAGGTTTTTAATGGTGGTACTGTAGGGTATTACAACACCATTCAATACCACCGAGGGAAAGTTATTCCAGTCAAGCCTTGATATCATGCCAGCACTGCCCAGAATAATGGCCTGAGACTTACAAGGCTTAACCTTAAGCCCATGGCACTCACTCTGTTTGCTAATAGCCGCCAAGTCAGCACTGATGGTAGAAACAGCGGTAGGCAAGTCCTCAAGAGTTGACTGTATACTCTTGAAGATCGTCTGTATACATGTGATAGAGAGAATATATTGAGAGATAGAATTAATGAAGATAGCAAAGAGTAAAGGAGACAACACTCTACCTTCAGGCACTCCAGCTCGAGATGAAAATATATCTTCAATATGAATGTGCTGCCGGTGGCCTCTAACATAACTTTGAAACCAGCCAACAACTGATGGAGATATGTTAATAGAACGTAACAGCCTTAACAAGATATCAAAATCAATGGTATTGAAGGCATTGCTAAAATCGAACAATACCAACACAGTGAACTGTTTATTATCCATACCTCGTTGAATATTGTCAGTTACTTTAACCAAAGCTGTAGTTGTACTATGACCTGATCGGAAACCAGATTGAAGAGGATTTAAAAGGCAATTTCTATTGAGGTATATACTTAATTGGTGAAAAACTGGTTTCTCTAGGAGAATTGTGTGTGGAAGTGATTGTTAATTTTGGTGAAACTTCAGTATCTTTTTTGTCATATTAATACACATTTGTACTTTTTTCACAATATTTATTTAAATTATTAATTTACTAAATATAAGAACCGACTGTCTAATGGCATAAGGTTCAATCAGGTTTATAGAAAAAAAAAGGCTATTCTTATTTGGTTTTACAAAATAATGTAATTATGTAGAACATGCAACTGGTATTTTATTGAAACTGTTTTCAGTGTGCACTCTATTACACAATATCTTCAATAGCATGTTGTCTATATTGTTGCAGATTCAGCAGGCGGGCGTTAGCAACATGCATACACTGGCCCAATCCGCCCAGCCACAAATTATCGGTGAGTTCATATTCATATTCATACTGCTTTATAGGTAATTATTTCTGTGTCAGTACAATTTATCAGCAAGAATATTTAAGAATGTTTTATGTTTCATCGTCATCATTTCAGCTTTAATTAAGCAAGTGTACTGCTGGACATAGGCCTCTGCCAAGAAATTCCACAAAAAGCTTTTTGTATCCATTGTCATCGAGAGTTGGGCCTCCTCTCACATTCACTCGAGAACCTTTCTTCCACATCGATTATTAGTTTGTCAAACTACATTTCCCCTCAGATTACTGTCCATTGGGCTATGTCAATTACGATTATGCTGCGAATATCTTTACCAAAAGATGTCTCGTAATGTATCGAATGTTGCTCAATCAAATTAGATCCGTCAATTGACCTCTTGGTTAAACGACTGGGTAAATCCAACCTTTGAGACTCGTCAACCAGTGAGCATAGTTTTGCCAACAATTTCTGGCGTAGTGGTGACATGGATGTTACACATGACTTAGTCTCATCTATGTTCATTTGAAGACCGATCCTAGGGACTCACTGTTCAGGTACAAATAATAAAAATATTTTATTTCCATTTAACTCCTTTATTGTCACATTCTGTCATATATACGCCCTTTGCAGTTAGATAGGATTCATACTCTGGTTCTGTATTCTGATAGTTGGTTGTATGATATGTCTTACTGTGCAAACACTTCAGCATGTCGCCCAAGGGACTGTAGCACCACCCGTTTTATGTCTTAAATAAAGCTATTATTATAAAATATAAGTTAATATTACAATATTAGTATTTTAAATTACTGTAAATTAAGGAACTTGTTCACTTTTCCCCAAAAAATTCCTAAAGGTAAGCATTTATTTGCAGTTTATTCCTAAAATTTATATTTTGGATTTTTTTTTCAGTTTTATAAGACTGCCTTATAGTATATATAGTACATTGTTTTTGATGATCTGTTGACATTTTTGGTATACCAAATTATTAATGTGTCATAAATATTTACATATATTTGATACTTCTGTCCTTGTTTTGTAAAAATTGAATTAGACAATAGAAATAAAACCCTTACTTTTATGCAGTGAGATAATGAGTATCTTAAGCGGCGCAATCCCATTGACTCAAGCTTGAAGCAAAAATATGTATGACTGGTATTAGTATTACCAAGTGTAAGTATTACCAAGTATTTAAAGAAATATGATTGATTATCAGAATAATAAGGTGATTGTTACCATGTTTTTATATATATTTTTTATAATATAAGGATTATTTACTTTGGTGTTTGTTTTAAATTTATGGCCAATAGAACACTAACAACATGTCATACTGTAGTTTGTAGACACATGTACTCATATATGAATGTAAGCCATTATCTAGCTGGGTCAATGACCAGTATAGTTAATATCCTTATTACTTTAGCTATTTCAGAATAATTAGCTTTAATCACAATTTGACTACCAGCATATTCATATACTGTGTGTAAGAATATAAAACGCATGTTTTTTTTGTACCAATTACTAATTTTTGTTTGTCATGTAAGAGCAACAAGCCTGCAATAGTCACTGCTTAGGATGAATTTCTCATTGGGGGAAGCTGTGATCTCTACGGCGGCCATACTGATGGTTGTAACTAGTAATAAATAGCTCAATTGTGTTTATTTCACCTGCCGTCTGCACATGTAAAAAATTTTAATTAAAATATTGTGAACTGGATACCTTTCACCTTAAATATAATAGTTATAAAAATATTGTAAAACTTAATTTATAATTGGTAGCTTCACTATAGGTTGTATGTATGGGTATTACTTTTAACTGCTTAATACTTAATGTTTAATTCTAAATACCAACAACAACTAAAATTACAAATAAAAATAAAACCGTCAAAAAACGAAACGTATAGATAAACTAGACGCGTGACGCCAAAATCCCGGCACATGAGAAAAAGAAACTTGAAAAGTCAAACGTGATATAATTTTTATAATATAGGTAGTAAAAATTTAATTTCCTAGTACAATATTTTTCAGGGTCTGAATCCAGCCCTTGCCTAATCTTGGTAACGTAACTAAACTAACTGTAAAATAAAACTTTAAAATGCGTTTATATAATAATTTAATTGTAACAAAATTAATATAAGGTTATTTACCGATGATACGATATCCCATGTTTTTTTTTAAATCTTTGTTTCGTAATTTTTGCATTCTTTTACCATGCAACTAGACATACAGTGGATATCATATAACGACCTCGGTTGTAATTACTTTTTGGTTAAAATAGAAATAAAGCGAACATACTATCCTCGCAGGCGAGTCCAACCTCAATGGGCATTGCTGAAAACCAACGCTACCGCAATCCTGCGATAGCATTATGTTGAGTCAGTGCCCTTTTCAGCATCACATCACTCATGCAATTGGATCATTTTATGACTGTTTTTTATTTACTTTTATCTTTGATGTTTTTATGTATTATTTTATTTTCTGTATCAAAACTGTATGAGTGTAAGTTGCTGAATAAATGCATGTCTATGTCTATGTCTATGATACCATGTATTTAAAAAGGACTAAAAGTTTTTTTTTATAAGAGAGGGGGCAAACGAGCATACGGCTCGGTTTTTTCTTCAAACACAAGACAAGGAGGATGAAGAAGAGGAAGAAGATTGCAATCTAAATGAGATTTCAATAACTAGAGATGCATTATGTGCTATAACAACGCTCAAAAAGTACTGTTTATATGGTGAAGGCCAAAATAATTTAGATGTTGAAGGAATTATGAAAATGGAATACACCTTACAGCGTGCACAAAAAACTAAACTTAAACAGTGCACTATAACACGTTTTTTCAATTACGCCCGTGTATAACATAATTAAATAAATGATAAGTAAATATGTAATTTCGGATATAGAGACCTCCGGATATAGCGACGACATTAAAGTGATCCCTCCGCCGTCGTTATAACCGATATTCACTGTATTTATGACAGTTAAAAACAGGTTTTAAAATTTATTTTTATTGATTATAATGATCAATACAACTATAGAAATTTAAAGAAACTTCACCCAATATTAGTTTTCGGTGCTTTCATGTTGTAGTTGATCAACATGTTGGCATTTTGCTTGCCGTAGATATTTTAAAATTTCCTCATAACACCTCGTGCGCACACATGGCCGTATATATTTAAATTCTTCAGCCACTAACATTCCAAAATGCTCGTTTCTTTTATCATTTTCTTCATACAATGTTGCGCATTCGGAACAGTTTGTTTTTTCTTTGTTTTTGTAAGTTTTTTTCTCTGTTCTGGTTTTTTTTTCATTGTGGCTATCCCGGGCAAGTCTTTTGGAGACTGGGTCTCACTATATAGTCTCACTATATTTGGAGATCGGCTACGGCTACGGCTTAGCGGATTTCTTTTTTCTACAATTACAAAAAAAAAAATAGAACCGCTATGCGAACACAAGCGTTCTAAGTAGCTTATGAGCTAGGTAAGTAGTAGATACAGTGTAGGTACTTACGTTTACGTAGATTTTCTTTTATTAATTGTTTTATAAAAACGTCTTCGTCTCTAAACTTAGCCTCCATTTTGTGTCCAGTGATTAGCAACTAATAATGCCCAAATTAATGTAATAACGTTATTTTATTAAATATTTTTGCACATAAACAATACCCTTCAGGAACCGCGGCTGACTTTCTAGAAAAGACAGCGAAAGAATAACGCACGCACGTTATATCAGATATATGTATAAGGGAAATTCCCTGTATCTATAATCTATATATTTACGGATCTGGAATCTTGCCTTTCTGAGCCTGTCATCAATGATCAAATCAATCTCATTAAAATTGCGCCATCTATCGTTTAGTAGCATTAAAAACAAATCCTGTAGCATTAAAGGCATGCGCAGACTAGGGACTTTTGTCCGCCTTTATTAAAATACTACTACAAGCTAAATATTCATATGCCTTCTTTATATAAATTTAGTTTTACGACAAAATCGAGTTATTAGATAAAATAAACGACAAAAAAACTAAAAGATAAAAGAATCTTTGCACTAATGGGCAGATTTAAACCATTCGTTCGGTAAGTCCTACGCGAAAATCATAAACGAGCATTAAATTGAATATTCTGAAAATCTCTCAAACGTATTCGGTCTGGCTCAAAGATTTCAGCTTTTAGCGGGAGCCTACACATGTTCCGATTTAGTTGGAAGTGAAGTTCGTATGAACTAAATCCGGCCAGACCGCGTCAAACACGAATAAAATTAATTGGTAAATTAATTGGCCGTCGGATCGGAATGTGTGTTGTGTACACACTATAATTATTTCACTCCGCGAACTTTCTTAAGATATGATTAGCGCCATCTAGTATCGAGAAGTGTTATTACCTTTTTTTGTCTATGGATTTGAAGCGACATCTCTACGCTTGCAATACATTATAATGCGGAATTCCCCTATTCATCAACGCTGAATGAAGATGAGGCCCAATAAAAACTGTCAGACGCGTTCATTAAATGAAAATTGTAGACGTGTGTACCTGTACTTTGATTCCTGAATTAACGTATTGGGAGTAGGAGTGCAGAAAGTTTTTATAAAGTTAACAAATTTAAAACAAAACATAGTAATAAAATTTATTAATTAAACTGTTTGTTTTTATAAGGTAAGTTATATTATTATTATTATTATATTATTATTATTTAATAAGGGTTTTCAAATGTTAGAAATTTAAATTTTTAGGAATCAAAACGATTTTATTTATATCGATAGTTGATACAGTAAATATGATTTTAGTTTTTCTTCTACGATATTTTAACTCTTGAGGCCAAGGTTTGCTGTTTGAAATTGATATCAACCAAATTGATTTAAATTAAGATTTATATTGTAAACAGCAATGATTTAAATCAAAGTTGATTTTTTTATTGTAAAGAGAAAAATACAGTTTAAGTAGGTACATATTCTAGTTCAACTTTTTTTATGAACTCCCTTAGCCAAGGTTCTTAAATAAATTAATCTTTTAATTAAAATAATTTAAATAACGTTATTTTTCGTAGCCCGCTTGATTTAGTTCAAAACCAAATAAATGTACAATTTTGTAGGTACAATGGGGCGACCTAAAGATTTACGCATATGGGAGCACTACCGTACTTTCCCACACAAGTCTGTTTCCTGCAAGTTTTGTAATAAGGTCTATAAATTTAGTAATGCTGCCAAAATGCTTCAACATCATATCACTTGTCTAAAAACTCCAAAATCATTAAAGGATTCTATGAAAACTATAAAAGGTAGCTCATCCAAAACAGAAAAACCCGAACTGCCAGAGATAAATAATTCTCTTCCAAGTGCCTCATCGTCTGCTAACAGTACGATGAGTACTGAGTTCCAAGACAGCAATGATCATGATGACATAAAAATAAAATTAGCGAGAGCTATATTTGTAACAGGGACGCCATTATCGATGGTGCAACATCCTTTATGGATACAATTTTTCGAAAAATTGCAACCAAATTTTAAAATACCTTCACGTAAAAACCGTAGCGACAAAATATTTAGATAAAATATATAGAGAGATGCGTCTAGAGTTAAACGAGGAACTAAACGCTTGCACTTACTTACACCTTCAGTGCGATGGCTGGTCTAATATAAGAAATGAAGGAATAATAAACTTTCTTATATCAAAACCTTTACCTGCATATATAAAAAGTTTAAATACAAAAAGTAATCGTCACACTAGTGAATATCTTTGCCAAGAAATTAAAAAAGTAATGCAAGCATATGGAGAAAATAAGTTTCTTGTACTTATTGGCGACAACGCCAGAAACATACAAAAGGCATTTCAATTAATAAAACTCAAATATCCACATGTTGTTCCTCTCGGTTGCTGTGCACATGTCCTTAACTTGTTTGCCAAGATATCACAAAGGTACAAGAGATTACTTTATTTATAATGCAAGTCATAACTATAATAAAATATTTTAAAAAGAGCCAACGATTGACTTCACTTTTGAGAAAATTCAGTCAGGGCCAAGATTCTACACAAACACTAAAATTGCCTTGTGTTACTAGATGGGGAAGTCATATTACTTCAATAAAAAGTTTAAAAGCAAATAGGTCAGCTTTGCAAATATTGGCAGTTCGAGAAGACGTGGAAATTGCAAGAGATATTAAAGATTTAATTCTAAGTGATGATTTTTGGACGAAGACGGGTGAATGTATAAGTATTTTGGAACCACTCACTGAAAGCATATTTTACTTAGAGAGCGACCAGAATCGTATACATCGCACATACATTACATTTAAAGATATACTAGCTAAGATACGTTTCACTTTAACTGATATTTCAACATTGAGCGAAGAAAGCAAACATCAAATTCTAACATCAGTCTCTTCAAGATGCAATATGGCAATTAGACCAATACATTTGGCAGCATATGTGCTAGACCCTACAACTCAGGGATTAGAACTTACTCAAGAGGAAGAACTTCAGGGTATGGAGTTTATCTACAATTTATGTCAACACTTGAGTTTGTTTAATGTAATGGCAGATTTGGCGTGTTACAAAGCTAAAGAAAACTTTTGGGCCAGACGATTTCTATGGAGCTCATTGGATAGTATTGAGCCCATAATATGGTGGAAAGGTATTTGTGGTTCCACCGAGCTTAGCAAAGTTGCGATTCGTATTCTATCAGCTCCGTGAGCTTCTGCAGCCACCGAGCGTTCCTTTAGTATCCAAGGCTACATACATAATAACAAAAGAAATCGACTTACAACTGAAAGAGCTGAAAAAATTTCATTCATTTGTTATAACTGGAATCTTAAACACCAACATCAGAACATTCAGTTTCATGAAGAAAATGAGGAAGAAAACGTCATAGAAGCTTTCATCGATGAAGTAAATGACTATGATAGTTCAGACGAGATGGAACCTATCCAATTTGTCGCCTGTGACAGTGTTCAATCGGATAGTGATTGATTGCATTTTTATTTTATTTTATCTCTTTTTTAATAAATAAACAATTAATAAATATCTTTGAACAATTTCACACAATGCTACCTAGCTCCAAAGTAAGCAACTAATATGCTTATGTTATGGGTGCTAGCTTAATGGATAACTACTTATATACTTCATGTTTTATACATAGAAGCACCCAGACCAGTCATAGAAATTCAAATTCATCATTTCAATTTCTGCCCCCCCGGGATGAGAATAGACTCAAACACAATTTTTATTTTGTAGGCGACATAATAACACTACTTTACTATATTGTTTGTGAGTCCGACTTAGAGTCACATAGTGAGTATAAATAAATGCCAAGTAAATGTTATGATTGAAATGAATTTTCAATCATGAATTCAGGACTTTAATTTTTACGTGTTTTTATTACTGAATATTAAGTTTGTGTTTAATGCGGATCTCTTCTACACACTCGGAGGGCCACAGCTCAAGCTAACCATATCCGGTCTTTCATGTCGCCTTGGTCTATCGAAAGAAAATACGGAAACGGGTAGCTGGAACTGTGGCCCACTGTACCAGCTAGCATTTGGTGAGGTCGAGAAGTAGAATAGGTTTTCGAATTTAAGTTAGTAAAATAAGTAATCGTAAACACCCAAAAATTTGGGTGTTTACTGGGTTTAAACCCAAAACACCGGGGTTTTACCCACCTGGGTTTAAACCCAGGTGGGTGTATTGCCCATTTGTACAGCTAGATGCAAAATGAACTGACTATGTTCTGAGGTCTTGCAGTGGTATGCTTGGGTTTAGTTTTAATTTTATTGATTATAGATTTTGCATAGATCGGACCATAAACAATAATTAAAAAAAGCTGAAGGTACTCCGGGTTTAACAATGACATCGGGACGTCAGTCATCTCAGTCCCCCGTGACCATGAGTGCTGGAAAGCGCCCGAAACGTCGGGAATTAAAAATAAAAGTAATTAAAAGCAAAAATAAACGCGATAAAATCCGTAAAAGTAGTTTTAATCATGTGTAGTGTTCGCGTAAATATAAGAAATCACTATCATGTATTTTAAACATAAGATTTATTTATTCCAACATATAATATAATAAGAGATTCGTGAAACTATTATTAGGTTATAAACAATTTTTTCGTCGTTGCTTATTGTAATTTTCAGTAGCATACATTAAAAAATGTACAGTATTTATTTGCATGTGTGTGCCGGTGCAGGTGTATCGTCGTCTGGCGGCGTAGGCGTGGCGAGCGTGGGTGGTGGCGGCATGGTGTCGGTGGGCGCGTTCGCGCGCACGCCGCGGCCCGCCGCGCCCGTCATCAACTACCACCTGAAGACCGGCGTGCAGTTCGCCGCGCACAAGCCGCCGCCCGCCCAGCCGCCGCGCCTCAAGGTACACCACACGAGATCTACTCGCCGCACACGCACACACTCAAACTTAAATACCCGCACTCACTCACACTGGACTACTCTCTATACACATGCCAACTCACAAGCTCAAGGAAAAAGTTTCTTCGTATTTTATGTACAAATTCAAGACTTTTTTTTAAAAACTTCTTACATTTAATTACAAAATATATACGTACGTGCCATTTTGTTCGATAACTTGTTGCCATCTTGTAGGTTAATTACATAATCCCGTTGCTGTAGAAATCTTACGATTTTTAATCAAAAAATGCGACAAGTAGTTCATCTCTCGATGTTAATATGAACCTAATACAGCTCAAAGAATTCTGAAGTGACCGAAGCAGGTAAAAAATTTGAGGGTGCAAGGTCTAGGACTAAATGGTGGATGCATTAACGCTTCCCAATCAAGCTCTCAATTTTTTGCTGAGTAGCCAAAGATGTGTGTGGTCTAGCGTTACCATGATGAAAGACCACTCCTTTTGTGTTGGTCAATGCTGGCCGTTTTTTTTTTTCAATTTCTTGCTTGCGTCTCATTAGTTGTTGGCAGTAGAGGTCAGAATAGATTGTTTTGCCCGGCCGTGAGAGCTCAATTCCACCAAACACAGCATCACTGTGGAGCTTGACTACTTACTACCCTTTGACCATGATATTTTTCGCAGGTTCTTGCTGTAGGTTATGCACTTCATTAAAGTTACAGCCTATATACCTCCCACTGCTGGGCTCAGGCCTCCCCTCATTTCTGAGAGGGCTTAGGGCAAGGAAGTGTCCGCCGCGCTGCCCAAATGCGTGTTGACGAACTTCACATGTCTTCGATATATATATATATATATTATTTTCTGATTTCTCAGACATGCAGGTTTCCTCACGATGTTTTCCTTCACCGCCGAGCACGTGGTAAATCAGCACTTAAAATTGCAATTAACGGTAGGTAGCTCAGTGGATAACGCTCGCTGGAAATATAACAGAACGCGAGTAACCCGGGTTCGATCTCCGCCGGCACCAATGCACTTCATTACCAGTGATCAATCTTTTCAAAAATGGTTCGGTTTCACTACGTTTCAATAAAGAATCGCAAAACACGATTCATTTTCTTATTATTATTATTATATGTAACGTAATTAACGCACACCCTCAGACACCCCAATTAGTATATTATGTTATAATCATAATACATACACAGAATTTTTAGTTAAACATTTTTATGCACTAATTATTTATCAAATTAGTTATACTAATTCCGGAAGAATGTTGTGGTCACAGTACAAATCCACGAACGTAGACTTAAACGTGCTTGAAATAAAGTCCATTTTCTTTATTTTTATTGAATGACAGGAACTCCTATACCTTTAAATGAGCAATTCTTGTGTGTGTGTATATATATATATATATATATATATATATATATATATATATATATATATATATATAATCGGAATCTCTGAAACAGCTCCAACGATTTTCATAAAATTTAGTGTCCAGGGAGTTTCGGGGGCAATAAATCGATCTCGCTAGGATTTATTTTTAGAAAATGTCCTTTTCAGGCAATAAAAAAACTGCTACAATATAAGAAGGTAAATTTCGACAGATCACTAACGATCGTTATAGCTCAGGTGGGCTGTCGGTCCGGCGTTTTATCGGAGTTCAGAGGTTCGCGTCCTGTCTCTGGTCTAGCTTTTTTCCTTTTTTTTTTTCAAGTTCCCTTTTGTGAGAAAATCTATTATTTCACTCCCTTTTTTTGGTAATTTTTAAAAATACGAAAATTTTAATAAAACTATTTGAACTCATGATTTTTTATTAAAATAATCGGTTTAATTTTTCTATTCTGTCAATAAGATTAAAAAATATTATTTAAGTTTCATCAGTATGTAATTTATAAATGTAATTTCAAAAAAAAAAAAAAAAAAAACCGAGCAAAGCTCGGTCATCCAGGTACTTAGTAATAATACAAATAAAACTGCACTCTTAAAAGTCTTATTGCCTTAAGTTACGGTCCATTTCAGTTTGTTTTGACTGTACAGATTTAGTGTGACTGTAATTTACGTAGTTTTAATAATTATTATTTTTGGGATAAAAATTACTTATATTAAAAATGATAGGAATCGATTCAGTAAAGGATTCTGAACAAACTACTTTCTCAAAGTGCGTTAATTATGTTACGTGTTGTATATACGTAAGATAAATATAGATAAATAAATAAATAAAAACTCTATATTTGGGTACCACATACTCAAATACAGAGCTTTTTTGTATAGCCAGACTTTTTAAAATGGCTTAAAACTGTATTCTGGTCAATCCTCAAGTTCTTGGCTACGTCGTAACTATTAATATGCCGATCTTTCTCCAATTTTTCAAAAATTGCATCGACTTATCCGTATCCAAGACTGAAAACACTTGAACCAGCTTTGTGCTCCTCTTAATGACACTATTAGGTCCATAAACGTTACAATTTTTATCGCGGCTTTAGTCGCATTTTTAACCTTTTCTGTAATAAAACTTCAGAATGTATCGAATTTTTGTCGTTAGATTCATTCATTTTCACACCAACACTAACTCGCACATAAAAATATCCTCAGTCGCCCACACACACACTACTTACCACACACATCACTGACTATACATGCAAACTCACATATACGTTTTTGCTTTGTAGTTGTTACATATACTTTTATTTTTTGATATAGTATGCAGTTATATAGATATACGTTTTACAAATGTCTGCATGAAGGATGATGAAAAAAATTACCGTTTGATTACCGTGATGATAATCAATGGCTGCAAATTTTTTATCGGACTTCATATAGCCCCTAATATATGACAGACTATGGAATAATTCTATCAATTAGTGGATATCATTGTATGTTTACATTACTACTTGCTGTATTAAATTGAATATAAGAACATAATATTGCTCTAATAATATTATGATTAGGATGCAACTCTTGAATTATACTGTGGATCTGCTTATGTATATGTATATATATATATATATATATATATATATATATATATATATATATTATATTATATATATATATATATATATATAATAGTCTAATTTCAATAGTAATATAACTGATGAAATGTAAGCTTATTTAAATGAGACGTTTTGTGCAGTTGGCACACGCACCACCGCCTTTAGGGCGACAGTCCCCAGGCGCTGTGGGCGGCGTGGCAGGCGTGGTGGGCAGCGTAGCGAGCGTGGTGCCTGGCGTGGGCAACGTGGGCACTGTGGGTGGCGTAGCTGGCGTGACGGGCGGCATGGGAGCGAGTGTGGGCGTTAACGTGCCGCCGCCCGGGCCCGGCGGGCCGCCCGCCGCACAGTTCCAGCGGCTTAAAGTGGAAGACGCGCTCTCCTACCTGGACCAGGTCAAATACAAGTTCAACACTCAGCCTCAAGTCTACAATGACTTCCTTGACATTATGAAGGAATTCAAGAGTCAGACGTAAGTCCCAATTACTACACCTTTTCTTAATATGTCATATACACTGAGAAATATATCTTAATTTTATATTAATATAATTCTCTATTCATAATATAATTCTCTATTCTATTCACCTGCTTAGCGTGACGATTAAAGAAAATATTTCTGCAACAAAAGAAACTTAAGGGGAAGAATGAAGAAAAAAATACATTTATCAAAAAAAGTAGATTTATCATCATTACCATTACAGTCCTTCACAAGTCCAGTGTTGAATATGTTACTCCCTCTAGTAACACCACAAAGTTTGGTCCTGAGCCACTTGCATTCATTGACTTCCTGCATCTTTTCCCAGGTCGTCACTCCATTGAGTGGGGGCCGCCTTAACCTTGGCTTACGGTATGATTACGGTTGTCGATTATACGAGCTATATGGCCGACTTATTGCCACTTCAACTTATTGAGTTGGGCTATGTTAGTTATTATGAAAATTGCTTGCTTGCAAGTAATTTATTTTTCGTGAATAGAATATATCAATTAATAATTCCTTTTGCTTTACCTTAACACCCCTTTATGTTCACTAAGAAATTACTTCGTAAAATTGAGGTACGAACTTTTAAATGAAAGTGCAACAATATTGACGAATATAATTTTTTATATATGCATTCCACTGCTGAATACTAATGCTTCCTTTTTTAGAGAAAAAAGAGATATCAGTTTAACATGAAAAGTCTTAACATTTTCTCATTTCAGTGATGTATTCCTAAAAGTAATAAATAATAATACTATATTACTATTTGAAATATTAATGAGTCCAATACACTATTCATCCAATTTTACATACTGTTATGCAATTTGTTTTGTTATTGTGATGAATACTGTTTTTTATACAAATTTAATGCTAGCGGAAGAGACGCGTAAGTGACGCACATGTAAACATGTCTTATAATTGGTGTTTAAAATAAAATACCTTTGGCTCTAGCTGGACTATATAAATTAAGTTTTAACATGTTTGCTACTATTTTCCGTTAATTTTTTCTAACTCTAATATCATGAATAAATGTTAATATTTAATTTTTTTTTGTTCAAGCATGCATGCAAACAAGTAAAGATATATTATATATGATGAAACAAATTACCGTTTGATTTCTTTGACGATAATCCATGGCTGCAATTATTTAAACTGATGTTAATTGTTTCTTATACACTTTCCCAAACTACCCGCACCTCTTTGTTTAACAGTACCAATTATTCTAGTATCGACACCCCGGGCGTCATCAAGAGAGTATCAAACCTATTCAACGGTCACCCTGAACTAATAGTTGGATTCAACACTTTCCTTCCGCCTGGCTACAAGATAGAAGTTCAAAGCAATGGTCAGGTAAGAACTTTCGTCAGGTTTATATGACTGCATTTGAATCGAAATAGTTTACTTTCATATTAAATTCTAGGGTCGATTTCAGTCTTTAAAAAAATCGATGTTAAAAAAACGAAGCGTTCATTTAATATTTACAAGTCACACTTGTCATACTCAAATATAATAATTTTAATGGTAAACAACTTACAAAGCACCAATTACCTAAATTAATTAATGAACTAGTAAGTCAATGTTTTATATTTACACTTAAAAAATCATATCCTTAAAAAATTGTAGTCTTCAAATTTAGACATTTAGAATGTTGATGATGGGAGGAGAAGGAGTGGTTGGGTTCATATGGTTTTATCATCATCAAAACCTTTTAAAGTCCACTGCTCGATAGGTCTCCATGGGATGTCCATATGGGGGATATTTGCAAAAGTTTACCACTATTGGTGGATTGACAACAATTCTGAACGCAGCCGGTGAACGATGGTAAAAGGTCAATCCTAAATAGGATTATGAATAAAAACTCATAAACTAGCATATCCTTAACAAGTTACGTGCATTACCGATCAATTTTGACTTGTACGACTTGCAGAGGATGTGTCGATTAGTTGTTTCGTTTTTGCGTGTAGTATTGTAATAAGAGAAGAGACAAATAGTTTCGATTTGGCATCCTAAGTTCTAGCAACTTTTGCTATCTAAATAATACAAGTTTTTTTTGTCTTGTATGTATAAATTGTGAAAACTATTTATTGTGTGCGGTGCCAGTCATATGAGACTTGTACGCTTGTCTGGTGTTGCACTGGTGTCGCGGGGGCGAGCGAATAGCCCTCAGCAAGCGTTAGTGCGTTACGCGACTACTGTGTATCGATTGTGAGGGCTTATTCACTTCAATATTTGCACAGAATATTGCATAAACAGTTAAATACTCACAATGAAACGGCCACGTAGAATGTGACAACTCGTGGTTGACTGAATAGAAAAAAATAATCGTAATTTCATAATTTCTGGGCAGAAAAAATCAATATGCCATTCAAAATCCAAGTTTTATACGTTATCAATGTGTCTAACTAAACTTCAAATAGTACCCATTTTCCCTCCTAGTTTAATGAAAGAATTGTGCTCAATGTTATAAAAATTGCGTAAAGAAGTTAAGAATAGAGAAACTCATAAAAGTGACAGAGTAAAAACCTATTGTGTCGAATGTGGTGAACATTATGTTTGAACTGTTTTAATTACTCTCATTCGAATAGTCGTGGAAAACCTAATAATTTGTAATGATAATTATAATACAGCTACTTTTCTTTTTTTAACGTTACCTCCACACTAGGTTTTCCTTCTGTATCGGGGGGGCAGTTTACAAACATAAATTTCACAAGGATAAACATCGATACCCGGAAAGATTACTTGTAGGCCATACAAATACTTGTTCCGTGCGGGATTCGAACCCGCGGCCCTTAGCGCTGTAACTCATTGCTAACCCACTGCGCCACGGAGCCGTTGCTACTGATACAATCTCTACTTTTGACACTTTTAGCGGAAACAGAATAAAAAATATAGATACTCTCGATATTTTTAATTTAGTTTCAGTCCCATCATTAGCTATTTTGTCGATATCCTTATGTTGCTATTTCTGCTGGTGCTATACCAGGTAAAAAGACTGGGGTTTTTAAAGCCTTCTATTTTCTAAAGTACTTATCAAATGCTGATGCTACGGCACTTCTTATTAGTTTTACTCTTATTAGTTCTACTCGGTTTATTGGGGAAATGTAGCCATAATGATGAAGGGATCTGTACAAGTTTTTTATATCTGGGTAACACACTAGATTTTAGACAGTGTACAAGTTATATTTTTCCTGTAAAGCACTGTGAATAGGTCAGGAAAACAATTCATCGCAGTCAACGTGTTAACATACTAAAAAAGGCAAATTCCATGATGCATATGATTCGAAAAAGCTTTACGTGTCTCACTCGTAAAACATTTATCAAGATCTAACAAACATACTTAAGACCTCTTTTGAAGTTTGCATATGTGATATATGGGACCCATATTTCCATAAAGATATAATACGACTGGAAAATGTTCAAAGGTAGGCCGGACAAAATTAGTAAAACAACTGCGAAACGTGACATAATGAGCAGCGAATGAAAAAGCTTAACCTCATGATACTAGAGTGCAGTAGACAGAGAGGTAGTCTGATTGAAACATGAAATACTGACAGAATATTACGATGTTCCTACTCTGCAAAATTTGTACTTACTGAATAGCAACAAACGTCTGAGAGGACATCAACTTAAACTTTGCCATAGGGCTGCCAAGTGGAATCCTATGAAGAGTTTTATTACAGATCGTGTTGTCACCAACTGGAATAAAAAACGCTAAATGTGGTTGATGCTCCTACATTGAATGTTGTCAAGAACAAATTGCAAAGAACAGTTCTCCCAACATTAAGATGCACACACATCAGCTTTTTAGCTGATAGTGAGTTTATTTATTAATTATAATAAAAATGAATATAACTTATTGTGCTTCATTAAAACAAACTTGTTGTCATGTATAATTTTTAATAAAAAATTATTCATCTCAATATTCTTGTGGTTACCTTACCAACCTACCAGGTTGTTAACTCTTCTTTTTTAGTTTAATTAACAATTTATTATGTGTATATAGAATTTATTTATTTTTTGTGTTTGCAGTGAAGCGGGCTTGATGCTGATGATAAATGCGTTTGTTTGTGTAGGTGTCGGTGTCGATGCCGTCGCCAACCGGGCTGGGCAGCGGCGTGCTGCTGGGCGTGCAGCACGCGCCGCCGCAGCCGCAGCTGCTGCATCTCCTGCCGGTGCAACAGTGAGTATATACACCCCCACCCCCCCACACACACCACACCACACACTCATTCACTATTATATATTCATTATTATAAACACCTACGCATATAACCCAGAGGGGTAGGCAGAAATTGACAGAGGGTGATAAGTATTCATCTAGTCACTTACTCTCACCCCGCCTTATCATTTTTCAATCCTATATGATGAAACAAATTACCGTTTGACCGCAATGATAAAACTAATGGCTGCTTTTTAAGTTCTGAACTCATCGCCTCTTTACTTGTTCAGTCAGATACTCCACATGCACAATTTTAAATATTATGTATCATTTGTTCAGGTCGGTGAGCGGTGCTATTGTGCACAACTTGTCTGTGAGCGCTCCACCAGCCAACACCCTGCACCATATCTCGCAAGCCCACCAGCAAATTGAGGCTGCCTCCATACATCACAGTCAAGGTAAAGTTTTATACTACTACAATTACACATATTCAAAGTTCATTATCTCGTTATCATATCCACAGTTTAAAGACCTTACAGTTGCTGCGGGGGGCGGGACGACTTGTGCTATCGAACTTCATTGAGTCTGATAGACGGTTGACGTGAGCGTGTTTTTTACTAATTTTAAGTGCCGTTTTCGAAAAGTAAAACATCTGGAATGGTGGTGAATTACTGTTATAGTTATATGAGTTACTAAGTAAAATTGTTTAACGAAATGCGAATTCTACATAATTAAATTTAACAATCGAAAACTTAAAACATCACTAAAAAGAAAGTCACGAAAATATGTGGCAGTGCAAACTGAAAGTGTGTTTTGTCTTTAAGAAATGATCTTGTTCAATAAACGTTTTTAACTTATAAGTATGTACATAATGTTAATAAATTATGATTATAATATTCAAAATCATTTTATTTCCATTTTCGTGACAGCTCCTAGCATACAAGCTGCCGCATAAAAACCTACTGCGGGCGGCGGCATCGCCGGATATCAAAAGCGTTTCACAACTATAAGATGTTAAAACTGTCTCATAGCTCTATACCATCCAAGCCATTTACATTATCAACCAATGCTTGGATGTTCATGTATATGCTAATTTACATCTGAGAATTTCCTCCCCTAGTGCATAGCTAAACATTTGTGTCGAATTTTTTTTATTTCTTATTTTGATAATCCACCGCTTCATTACTTACGTCATACCTCATAGCCATATCGAATGTCTAAAAGTAGTTCTGTTGTGATGGACAGGTGGCGCGGCGCACGCAGCTGCAGCGGGTCAGCCCGTCGAATTCAACCACGCCATTGAATACGTTAACAAGATCAAGGTGAGGATTGCCTTACATGTGTAGTGCATTCCGAATAACTATTTTTATAATGTTGGTCTCAGACTAACTTACATTCCTATTTCATATGTGGGGGGCATTGTACCATGTAAGATTCCACTATCCATCTGTTACAGCCTATAAAAATCCATTGCTGAACTAAGGTGTCCCACATAGATATATACATATGGAGATTAGCGTGTAGTGATGGTGTAAGAATGTCCATTATCTATATTGTCAGTTGGTGTCGTACGAAGCGACAGAGCGAAACTGAACAGAATATATGCAGCATCATCTTCCTAATAACAATTTAAAAAAAACTGCTGTATTTAACCTGCCCACACACACTTGCCAGCAAAACATCTATGACAAAACCCCTCCCTATGTAAAATTACTAAAATCATTTTTTTTTTTATAGAAGAGGGGGCAAACGAGCATGCGGCTTACCTGATGTTAAGTGACTACCGCCGCCCATGATCAACCGCAACACCAGGAGAATTGCGGGTGCGTTGCCGGCCCTTTAGAAAGGAGTAAGCTCTTTTCTTGAAGGTCCCCAGGTCGTATCGGTCCGGAAAAATCGCCGGTGATAAACTATTCCACAGAGAGGTTGTACGTGGAAGAAAACTCCTTGTGAAACGTACAGTGGTGGACCGCCAAGCATCCAGATGGTGTGGATGGTATCGGGACGTTTGCCGTGTCGTGCGTTCACGAAATTTGGCGGCTGGGATTAATCCGAACAATTCCTCAGAGCACTCCCCGTGATAGATGCGATAAAATACGCAAAGAGATGCAACATCTCTTCGCAACGCCAGTGAATCGAGCCGATCGGAAAGCACTCGGTCGTCGACGATTCGAGCCGCTCTGCGCTGGATGCGGTTAAGTGGTACTGGGGAGCCCCAGCCCAGAGATGGGAACAGTATTTCATGTGCGGCCGAACCTGCGCCTTGTAAAGTTGCAGGCGGTGTGCCGGCATGAAATACTGTCCCGCTCTGCTGAGCACGCCAAGCTTTTTAGAGGCCAATTTGGCCTTCCCTTCCAAGTGACCACGAAACTGCACGTCACTCGATATGTCGACGCCGAGGATTCCGATACTGGCTGAGGCAACAAGGGGAGTGCCTTGAAACTGAGGGGATACGACAAAGGGGTTCTTTTTAGCGGTTAACGCGCAAACTTGTGTCTTCTGGGGGTTAAACTGGACTAGATTTAGTCGTCCCCAATCCGAGACTCTGTTCAGCAAAGACTCGACTTCAGACACAAGTTTGTCCCGGCACTCGGAGACGTTTTCCCGAGAAATATTGGCTCGGTGTAAAGAGCATCACCAGTGCTGTCATCTGCATAGCAATGAATGTTATGGGTATGCAACATATCATTGATATGCAGAAGAAACAGCGTTGGCGATAGCACGCAGCCCTGTGGAACACCAGCATTAATAGGCTTGCAATCGGAGCTTGCACCGTCTACAACGACCTTGATGCTCCGATCTGCAAGAAAGCTGGTGATCCAATTGCACAATTTCTCGGGAAGCCCATAGGAAGGGAGCTTCGAAAGAAGCGCTTTGTGCCAAACCCGATCGAAGGCCTTCGCAATGTCCAAACTAACGGCCAATGCCTCCCCCTTGAACTCTACTGCCTCCGCCCATCTGTGAGTGAGGTAGACCAGAAGATCACCAGCTGACCGACCACGGCGAAAACCGTATTGGCGGTCACTAATCAGCTGGTGATCCTCAAGGTACCTCATGAGCTGGCAGTTTACAATGGACTCCATTGTTTTGGAGAACAAGGAGGTGATGGCGATTGGCCGGTAGTTGGACGGGTCTGAGCGGTCGCCTTTTTTAGGGATCGGGTGGACGAAAGCCGTCTTCCATGTTTTTGGGACTACGCCTAGGGAGTAGGAGTACCGGAAAAGACGCGTTAAAACCGGTGCCAACTCTGGAGCACACGTCCTCAGCACAATTGGGGGGATTCCGTCAGGCCCACTCGACTTGTGGATGTCCAGGGAGAGGAGTGCTTTGCGAACCGAGCGCTGTGTGAACTGCACTTCCGGCATGGAGCACTCACACCGCGGGATGGTCGGCGGCGTACTCCCCCCGTCATCGAGAGTCGAGTTAGACGCAAAGAAGGAGCCTAGAAGATCGGCTTTCTCCTTTGCAGTATGGGCCAGTGAGTCGTCCTCCCTGTGCAGAGATGGAAGAGATGGCTGACAGAAATTCCCCTGGACAGCCTTGGCGAGAGACCAGAATGCACGGGTTCCAGAAGGAAGGCGAACTAGTTTCTCGCCAATTCTGCCTATGTGCTCTGACTTTGCCTTGGCAATGACTCTTTTGAAGGACCTAGAGGCGGAATTATACTTCTTTTTTAGAGCGCTGGTGTTTACATCCCGGGACGCTGATGCATCAACCCAGGCTTGGTAGCACTCCTGCTTATAGCATGATGCTATTTTACAGGAGCGACCAAACCATGGCTGAGATTTGCCTCCAATGGGCCACAGAGGAAGGAATAAAAAGTTCCATACCCTGAAGTACCACATCAGTAACAGAATCCGCAACAACGTTGGGATCATCCGGCGAGAAGCAAACCCGCCCCCAAGAGTAGGATGCAAAGAAAGACCGCATCCCATCCCAATCGGCTGACCTATAGTGCCAAACACGGCGGCAGCCTGCAGAATGCAACCGCGATTTCAGCGTGAGTGGCACAACACTCCGGACCAGACAATGGTCCGAGGAGCCTAAAGGGGCGTCGACGGAAATCTGATATCCGTCCGGGTGAGAGAGAGGTCAGCAGAAGGTCCAACAGGGAAGGTACATGATCCTCCACATCTGGAATCCGCGTAGGCGAAGTAACCAGTTGTGTCAGACCATATGCCAAGGCAAAATCATGAACAGATCTCACCGCATGATCGGTTAAACGTGAACCAAGCCATTCGGCGTGATGGGCGTTAAAGTCGCCGAGGATCACGATCTCTGCGGAGGGGATCTGCTGTAGCAACGAATCTGCAGCCATTTGGACGTGGTCGAAGAGTTGGTCTGTTTCGGCATTACCGCTATGGGACCTATAGAGGCACCCGTAGACGCGCGGATGGTCGTCGCTGTCTACGCGTAGCCAAAGGATGGACAGGTCCGAACCTTCAAGTCTGCCGAGGCGTCGAGAACAGATGTCCTCTCTGACGTAAACGCAAACTCCAGCCCGAGGCACAAAGGAGTGTTCCAGTTTGTACCCCGGGTAGGAGAGATACGAGACATCAGCCGGAGAGGACACCTGCGTCTCGGTCAGAAAGAGCAGAGCCGGCCTCGCCGTCTCGAGATGGTAGTGGACGGCGTTTAGGTTAGAGTGAAGTCCCCTGATATTGCAGAAATTCACGGACAGCGTGGCAGGGGTCGCCTTGGTCTTGTTGCTCCGTTTGCCCCGAGCAGTTGTAGTCTTGAGCGGAATTTCGCCCCCCCCCCCCCCCCCAGAATACGCGGGGCAGCCTGAGCACCCACGCTCAGAAGTGGAGAAACATGGTCGTGGATGCTCAGCGAGGGATTCTCCAGGGGTGCTGGTACCCTCCTGGGGTAGTCTATCTTTATTTAATTCCGCTACCATGTTGATGGGGGGGGGGGGGGATTTGGGCCTCCGGCCACCTGCACTCACCAGACGAAACGCGGAAGCAGATCTTCCACTTCACGCCGGTATTCTGTGAGGTCGTGGTACCACCCCGGTTTGAGCCGGCCCATACGTGCAACAGCAAAGCTGCCGCATGGCTCTACCACTGTTAAAATTTATGCTGAGGACTGCCACATTCGGACGCCTGCAGTAAACTATGATAGGTCCACACTAAAACATTGTCATTCCTAATGATTAATAAAATATGTAAATATAATAGCTCTACCAAACATAAAAACTAACTGTGACTACACTGTTTTTAACAGATGAGATTTGTGAAAGTAGCCAAAGGGTGGTTTGAGTTTTGATATAATACAGGTTGGCACAATAGAACGTGTGTATTGCATCATGTTTTTTTGTGGGGTTTTGGACGTGCCTAGAAGGGAAACAGTGTGTTTGGGTAGCGGCACTTGTGCAGTTTTAGTAGCCATGAGCTGACTGGAAGCGTTTTGCGTATGCACGTTTTACGAGAATGGTCGTTCTTTAACCACAACTAGGCAACTATATTGTTCTGAATATGGATTTGCAACAAATTCGTCAAGCTCCGAGTGCAATTTGATTAAAATTTGCATTAAGTGTTTTGCAGAGATCGTTTCTACATTTAAACCACAAGCTAAAGGTCATCCTAGAATATCTAGGACCGCACACAACATTGAGAGAGTAAAGAAAAGAAAATCCTCGAGCGTCTACCCATAGGATAGGAGTGTGCCGTTTCACACTTATCACAATGAAGTTTGCAAAGGGTTGTATTTGATTTTATCTAGTTATTTATATTATTAGCTTATAATAATAATTTTTGTAACGAGTGAGCGCAGGAAATGGAGTAAATGGAGCTCTACTGGAGAAAGTCAGAATGTGTCGAAAAAGGCACATATGGAAATTCACAGTGCTGTGTTAGTGCCCACTTTAATGTATGGTAGTGAATGTTGGGTACGGCAGAAGAAGCATGAGAGTAGAATAAACGCAGTAGAAATGCGGTCGTAAGAAATTGTGTAATAAGAGAAGTGTGGTATGCAAGATGATGAGGATTAAGAAAGAATGCTTCGGTGGTTTGGTCAGGTGGAAAGAATGAATAAGGAAAGAGTGACAAAGCAAATTTATGTTGCAAAAGTGAATGGCGATCTATTGAAAAGGTGCCAAATTAGGAGTACCCTTAACCGACGAGCTTGTATGCGTAGGTATATGGACATGGAAGAGGCGAGAGGTGTTGTTCCTTGAAAGCTTGAAACGCGAAATTAATTCACAAATTTTGTTTAGTGCACAATTACATGTGCGCAAGAACTGAAAAAGAATAACTTCGGAGCAAGGTTGGCATTTGCTATAAAAATGCTTGAACAATTTTCGAATTTTGACATCCTTTTTTCTGATAAGGCCCATTTCCATTTGTATGGTTTTGTAAAGGGACAATATTACTATTGGAGCAGTGAAATCCCTAGAACTAGAGACTGTATGGGCGGCAATATCAAGTAAAGGGATTTTTGGTCCAGATGAATCAACCCGTCACATGCCATATGTCTTGTGGTATTGAAACAAAAGTTCCCAACTAGACTGATCTCAAGCAGAGGTGACATTCTGTGGCCACCATGCAGTCCAGAATTAACACCTCTTGATTGTTTTTGTGGAGATACTTCAAGCATAAAGTCTACATCAATAAGCCGAGGAACATTGATCAGTTCAAAGAAACTATCTGGAGTGAAATGGCAGCGATCACACCAACAATGCTGAAGAAAGTTTTGTAATCTGCGCTCACGATTAGCGGAGTGTCAACGCAGCCGGAGAGGGCCATCATTTAGATATTATTTTTAAAAATGAACAGCATAATTAACCTATAGATTCATAGTTTTATTTAAACCATAGCATATATGTTTATATTTGTATATATTATTCATATATGCATGTTCTATTGCGCCAACCTGTACATTTTTTTAAACGAGTCACGTCTATTATGTAGACTAATGGATTTACGGTTGATATTTGTGTAGTCGCGGTTCTCGCGGCAGCCAGACAAGTACAAGCGATTTCTGGAGATCCTGCACGCGTACCAGCGCGGCCACCGCGATGTTAAGGAACCACAAGCCAGGCAGCAGACCGAGCAAGAAGTTTATTCGCAGGTATTGTTTTTCTACTGTGACTTCTATAGTATGTTCAATTTACTCATTTGTATACACAGATCTATATCAATAAATAAATATATATATATATATCTGTCTGTCTGTTTGTTCCGGCTAATACCCGAAACGGCTAAACCGATTTTGTTATAAGGAGTAAAATGGCTACTTTTATTTTAGAAATTTTTCAAAAATAAAAGAAAAAAAATTGTACCCAATAAAATTGTCAAGAAAATCCGATTCATAATACTAATTTACTAAAAATTATTCTGTGCCAACGAAGCCGCGGGCACAGCTAGTGTAAAATGTTTTAGTTCATCATGTGTGTGAGGTGAGATAGTTGCAAGAGTAATGTTGTGTGTACCAGGTGGCGAAGTTGTTTGAGAACCAGGAAGATCTGCTGGCGGAGTTTGGGCAGTTCCTGCCGGATGCGAAGGCTGTGACTAAGCCGCCGCACTACACGTCGCATTCTCGCACACCGCCACCTCCGCAGGTATGCATCGCTCTTCTTATAAAGGATTAAGCTTAAAATTACACTCCTATTTTGTTTATATAATCAGCTTGGGAAACATGACAATTTAGTTGTTTCATTTTTTTATTTTAGCATATTAAAGTAATAAATTTGATGTAATTAAAATGCAGATAATGTTATCCTTGAAAGCTAAGATGGGATATACTGTTTTTAGCACAGAGGGTCTCAGATTCTTTAGTTACCATACAGAACATGGCAGCATCAGGTTGTCATTTTATACTGGTATTCTGTGAAAGTTGTTCTTTCCTTGGATTTTACCACATGATTAGTAAATTTAACTCTACTCATTTCATTAAATTTTTTCTGTCGCTTAAGAGATTTTGTTAGCATTGTAGCTACACAGCAAACACAAATTATCTTAAAAGTTAAAATAAAACTATTTTTATTGCTTTCAGTATACTGTATAGGCCTGTATTCACTTTGATTAGTGATTAGAGCAGATTAGTATAGGTGCTTATTGCTTAGGAGTAAACACGTGTGGACAGCGATTGATTACTGCAAGTGATTAGTAATCTGCATAGTAAAGTGGTTAGAAGCGTGTACTATTTTTTTGCGGGAGGACTGCGAGTATCCATGTCCCCTGCGCCTCCCTCCCCCCTCACTCACAGTATGTCCTTCAATAAACACGTCTGGACAACAGTGTTTAGTATTTAGTGCTTAGCATCGGACGCTTGGTTGTGTTGCAAAAATGGCAAAGTGGACCGAAGACCATAACCTATAAATTTGTGTAGGTGAATCTAAAAAACGAATGTTTTTACAATGGTAAATACCCTAACTGCAAAATTAAACGAGTCCAAGATGTGGTATTTCTATGTATAAGTGAAGCTATGAATATACTAGGGTTGGGAAGTAAAGAAGTTTGTACTAAAATAAGAAACTTGAGATCTATGTATTCGCTAGAGGTTAAGAAAGTTAAACAGAGTACTTGCTGGGTAACAACTTAATTAACTAAACACAGCCACTAAACAGAATTGGACACTACTTACACTGCACACCTGCACTAATCATCATGTATCTTAGTTTTTTTTCTTCTTCTTTTGTTTATGTATTGATTTGGTGTATAATAAAGAATTATCTATCTATCTATCTATCTAATCACCTGCAATTCCTAATCACCTGCACCCGCACAAATCAAAGTGAATACAGGCCTTACAAACTGTCTTATAGCCATTTCAAAGAGATATTTGCTATAGCTGTTGTAGTTGTCAAGCAAGTGGGTTGACAGTTTTTTTATTTTTAACTGTTATTAGAAAAACGCTGCTGCCCGTCCTTAATATTTCACCTCAGTCGTGTCTTACGACGCTTATGGGATGATATAGGGTAGTGGATATTGTTAGACGGCAGTAACCGGGGCATTTAAAAGTAAATGAAGAGTACAGAGAGTATGTATGTGCAGCAGAATGAGAGCGAGCGGTTCGTGGGTGGCACGTCGCCGCCACTGGCGCCGGGCGCGCCGCCGCCGCACGCGCCGCTCGCCGCGACACACGCGCCGCCCGCCCCGCACGCCCTGCACCACGCCGCCGCGCTGCCCGCCCCGCACGCGCTGCACCACGCACCCGTGAGTATATCGCGCCCAGTGCCCACTGCATTACAAGACTACAACCCTGCCACATTGTTTTACCACACAGTTATCATGTCATTTGTACGTTATTAAATATTTGAAATTTAATTCACTTAAATGAAGATCTTTTCAACTAATTTATTTGGTATTTATTAATGATGGCGTCAAAACCACCGCATTGAGGCAAATGTGGAAGAGACATGTTGCAGCTATATGGTTGTAGCACGAATGGGTCGGCTCGACCGGGGAAGGACATCGCTCTCACAGAATACCAGCGTGAAATAGTAGCTTCATACTGCTGTGTTTCGTATGGTGAGTGTAGAGATCCAGAGACCTTTTTACGGGAAACGAGGCATTCCATCTTAGTCTTCAGGGATGGACAACGCATCGGCATTTTGATTGTTATTTGAGGATAAATGTAGATGTGTGTATGGGCCACAGCGCCCACTTACCAGCATTTTATGTGTAGAATCATAAATAGGTTAATAAAACACCATAACTAAATATTTTAAAAAACATTTTTGTAAGCTTTATAAATAAGAATAACTACTACACGTTTATGCACTATATAAATGTAAAGAGAAAATCTTCAAAAAGTCATGACCATTAAGAAATTAATGTAGACTACTGTTCAGCTTAAATTATTGACATTCAAAAATTCTAGTTCTTGATGGCAGTGTAAGTGTTAACACTGTTAACACAGCCATGTTTTGTATGAATTACTCCATGTAAAATGGCTGATATAGCAACTACCGAATTTATAAATGATTTCCCAGAATTTCACCAATTTATTGATACATATGAGGGGTGATCCAAAAGTAATGATAATGAAAATAAAACACGGTAATTAAAGTTAAAATAATAATTGATTTTTCTACATAGTCTCCTAACAAATCAATACATTTAGTCCATCTTTTTTCTAAACCCGGGATTCCCTTTGAAAAAAATTCTTTGTCTTGACCCTCCCAAAACGTTTCAACAGCAGCCATTACTTTGCTATCGTCTTCGAATTTCTTGCCTCGGAGGCGTTCCTTGAGCCGAGCAAAAAAAGGTAGAAGTCACTAGGAGCTAGATCTGGCGAATGGGGGGGGGGGGTGTTCGAGCAGTTCGAATCCCGTTGTCTTGGTGAAACAGCACTCCAGCTCGCAGTTTGCCGCGTCTTTTTTCCTTAATGGCCTCCCGTTATCTTCTTATTTGGTCTGCGTAGTAAGAGCCCGTAATAGTGGCTCCCTTTTCCAAATATTCCACCATAATTATGCCTTGAGCGTCCCAAAAAACAAAAGCCATAACCTTTCCCGCCGAACTTGAAAATTTGGCGTCGGTGAGGAGGCTCGCTTGTAAGTCATCGATTATTGTTTCGTTTCAGGATCAAAATGGTGGATCCAGGTCTCGTTCATAGTCACAAAACTGAACAAAAAATTTTCTAGATCTGCTTGGAACTTTTCGAGATTGACCCTCGAAATGTCAACTCGATTTTTCTTTAACGGTATTCGGTTAACATTCTGGGTACCCAACGCGCAGAGACCTTTTTTTTCATATGCAAGTTGTTCGCAAGGATTCTTTGAACGCTGCCATATGCGATCCCTGTGACCGCAGCTACATGTCTGATGGAGACTCTTCGATCTGCCAACACAACATCTTCGACTTTTTTCACGTTGTCTTCAGTGAGGGACGTGGATGGGCGTCCTTCGCGATGTTCATCTTCAGTGGATGTTCTGCCCAGTTTAAACTCATTGGCCCAGCGTGCAACTGTAGAATATGGAGGAGCAGAGTCCCCCAATGTTTCCACTAAGTCACTGTGTATGTCTTTTGAAGACATTTTTTTCAAACAGAGGTACTTGATAACAGCTCTAATTTCGTTTTTCTCAATATTGAAATGTATCTCCTGGAGATCATGATCTATTTATATGATTTTTTTAGGCTGACGTAGTGAGTATATAAGCAAGCAAAAAATATTTTTTTTGGATTTATATGCGGACCTGAAAGTAACCGATTATAATTATTTTTGGATCACCCCTCATATAACATTTTCTTTTTTAATTAATAATAATTTTTTATACAGATTTCCAAGCATACTACTTCCGTGAGCGTTCCAACACCACCTCCTCAACATCATCACCTAAAGAGATCGCCTAGTTTCACATCCTCCAGTCAAATAGGTGTGTAATCTTGGCAGTAATAACTTGTTAAATGTCATTTTAATAAATTTAAATTAAATTAATAGTGTGGGAGTAATTTTGCTATTATATACTGCATACTATTTTTAATAAGGAAGTTAGTTTTTTCGAGCATGTATCTTAGTCGTCATCTAGGATATTCATAGTATAAGTTGGGTGAAGATTCCTTTCATACTGCCGTCACATATTGTAGCGATGGTTTATTAATGGGGGGATGGTTTATTAAATAAAATATGTTTATCTTTTTGAAAATTTCATATTAATGCGATTAGGTATGTATTAACGGATATTTTTTAACAAACACAATCATTTAAAAATGTGCCAAAAATTAAAGGCAAAGTTTTGTGTATTTAAATGCTTAAGAAACCGGTAAACATTAATTTATAACGCAAGTTCTAAATTTATTTTATTTATTTATTTAGTTTACCACTTACAACTATCATCACAGGTGTATTACCTAATACAATAGTGCAGTTACAAACTAATAAACTTGAACAAACATAATATAGGTATATTATGCACAACTTACAGATATTTTACAATAAGCGGCCTTTGTGAATTCGTTCAGAGTACATCTGAACAAATCAGTCTGTTGTGAGGCCACGATATTTTTACAATTGTAATGTAATATACCAAACAGCGTTGTCTAGTGAGCGGAAAATGATTAGTTCCTATTAATGCGATACAGCGTCTGGCGCTCCGCCTCCAAAGAAGGGCCGGTCAATGACGGCGACACCGCCGAGCGGAGGCGGCGTGGGCGGCGGGGCGGGCGCCGTGGCCGGGGCGGGCGCTGCGCTGCGCGACGTGTCGTACGCCGAGGCGGCCAAGCTGGCCACCGCGCAGGACTACAGCTTCTTCGACCGCGCAAGGAAAGCACTGCGTTCGCAGCAAGTTTACGATAACTTCCTCAGGTACCCAGCCTCAACCCTGAAAACATTCTCTCGATTTTTCCTGCACATAATTATCTTAACCAGGGAAACCGCGTCTTAAAACACCTATAATAGGAAGGTATGGTAGTGGATATTCTTCATTCATCGCAGTAGACAACGCGGTTCGGCGCCGCCGGGAGCACACATACATGAAATTACGTCGTATTGTCACTACTACAAACCCTATTCACAGACAGTGTCGACAGACTAAATTTACACATTTTAGACTTGATTTATGTTCAAGATCACCATTAAAAAACATATTTATTTGTAAATAGTGTGTAATTTGGCATTTTCTAAATAATTTGCATGCGAAATCTGGAAACGATTGTAACGTAAAAACATTCGTGTTGACATTTATATGTGTGAATTGACATGTTAGTGACATTTTAGTGGCTACATGGGCTCCGTCCACTCACCCATTCTATTATCTTATTCTATGGACCACAGCATCTACTTACCATTAAGTGGACTCTATGCTCGTTTATCACCTTTGTATTGTATGCTAAGAGTGATTCATCGCAGTAGACAAATGGCGGTTTCAGATCCACGACTTTAAATTTGCAGTCCCACCATAAAAATTAAAATAAAGTTACAACCTATACACTTCACACTGCTGGGCACAGGCCTCACTTCTGAGAGGATTTTAGGGCAAGAAAGTGTCTGCCGCGATGCCCCAATGCATTTTGGCGAACTTCACGTCTTCGAAATATTTTTTTTCTTCTTCCTCAGACATGCAGGTTTCCTCACGATGTTTTCCTTCACCGCCGAGCACGTAGTAAATCAGCACTTGAAATTGCAATTAACAATTTCATTGGTGGTGGTGGGAATTGAATCCAGGTTACTCGCATACTGTGATATTTACAGCGAGGTTTAAATATCTGAGTAACCACGGTCCTACCATATTAGATTATTATTGTTTCAACATATCTATTACATTAATATATGCTAATAGAAATTTTTAAAAATGAGTGAGTATGGCTTATAGTGTTTATTAGACGACTCCGTGGCGCAGTGGCTTAGCAATGAGTGGCTGCGCTGGGGGTCGCGGGTTCGAATCCCGCACGGAACAAGTATTTGTATGGCCTACAAATAATTGTTCAGGGTCTGGATGTTTGTCCTTGTGCAATTTATGTTTGTAAACTGCCCCCACCATACAGGAGAAAATCCTAGTGTATAGGGGTAACGTTTAAAAAAAAGTGTATTTGTTACATTGACTTGTATATTACTAGCGTAAGGACCGGGCCGACTGAACAAATAAAACGGACCAGTGCACTGGCCCTAAAATTATAGTTTAGGGCCAATGCGGCTCGGTCAACAGTGGTGCGCACGCAAGACAGATTTGCCTGTCATAAATATGTCTAGTTGCGTGGTAAAAGGGTGTAAAAATTACGATACATTGGGTGCGTTTGGCAGAAAAAAGCGCTAGCAAGCGCTTGTAAGCAAAATGGCGATCGTAAGCGGTAAGCGCTGTCAAATCGTAAGTAGCTATTTTCCTCAAGGACACGATGTTAGTTTTAACCGGGGAATCTAACCTAATTTAAATATATGTTTGTAAAGTATTCATATTAAAAACTTACCAATCATGAATTTTTAATAGCATGTATATGTTTATTCATGTCATTATATTACTTAAAACTAATATTGCACAAAACAACTTATAAACTCTACTTCAAAACAAACAAATTAAATAAGCAAAATGGCGGATTGTGTCAGCGCTTCTGAAGTAGCAATCGTGTCCTGGCCGAAAACTATTTTAGCGCTTATAAGCGCTTGCTAGCGCTTTTTTCTGCCAAACGCACCCAAAGATTAAATAGGAACGGGATATCGTATCATCGGTAAAATAACCTTATATTCATTTTGTTAATATTAAATTATTATATAAACGCATTTTTAAAGTTTTATTTTACAGTTAGTTTAGTTATGTTACTAAGATTAGGCCAGGGTTGGATTCAGACTCTTAAAAATATTGTACATGGAAAATAAAATTAGATATACTATTTTTCAAAAATTACATCATGTTTGACGTTTCATTCCTTTTTTTTCCACGTTCCGGGATTTTGGCATCACGCGTCTAGTTTTTCTATACTTCTGGTTTTTTGCCGATTTTTTTTTATTTCTGTTCAATTTTTGTGTAAAGAACTTAGTATAAGTTGAATATTGGTACCTAATATGTTTTATATTCAATAAGGGTAAAATGAAAAGAGTACAAAAGAAACCGTATCTTCTTAATTGAATCTTAAAATCTGATTCATAAAATATTTTGCTAATTCGAATTTTATTAAAAAAACGCGGTAGAGTTATTATTAAAAAGTAAAAGGACCCAATAATAATATAAGTCGACCTTTAGGTAAAATTATGGTATTTTCGCATAGTATTATTACGATACTACATACTATAAACTATGAAATAATGGTACAATTAGGATAATAATTATACTACGAAATCCGACCCTGGTTACGTCGTATTTTGATGACTTTTGTATTATGACAGATGCGCTACTTTTTCTTGTATGAAAAAGTTGTGAGTAAAATATTTAGATGGGCCTATCCTTTGAAATCAAGTCAATATTGCTAACCCCATTAGCTACATAAAGTTATTAATTTTATTCTTTTCTATATATTTGTTTCTATTACAATGTTTACTATCCAAACAGGTGCCTGTTGCTGTTCACAAATGAGATAATATCGTCATCGGAGTTGCTGTCGGTGACAAGTCCATTCCTGTGCCGGCACCCTGAGTTACAGAAATGGCTGCAGGATTTTGTCGGCCCACCCTCGCCACCGCATACGCCTACTACTGCGCCCCAACATACTGGTAATATTTGTTTGTTAAATATTCAAATTTAGCTTCTGTCCATAAAATGCTGTATGATTAAAGCTATTGTTTTTGAATGATGATAATGTCTGAGCTCAATTTCGAAAATAAAATCCATTAGTTGAGAAGGTTTTACCTCATTTTCGGCTTTTAAGTCCGTTGTAGATTGATTGAAGATTTTTTTAGAAAAATGTGGTGTGGTAGAGAAATGTGAAGTATTTCTTGAAAGGTTTGCCCATACTCACACTCACAACGCTGAGCACCAACCAACTTAACGGTTAGCAGAGACAAAATATTATGTACTTGTTGTTGTTTCTTATCATAAATATGGAATATGGTAAATTTGGTTTTAACTCTTTTTACCATCTATTTATGTACAAACTGAAAATTTATTGTAAAAGTGCGGTGGGTAAAGATGATATACAGAATGGGTCCCACATATATGCAATAAATGAAACCATATACTTGTTATCGCCTTTGCTGACGATATACAAAAAATGAACGTAATCGGTCCAGTAATTAGGTCAAAAAGTAGAGTTTTAATTTTAAGTAAATTTGAACACTCTATAGAATTGGGTCACTAAGTCAATGATTCAATGAACTTGAATGAATCCTTGAACATTAAAAAGCGACGTTGCCACGCAGTACAAACTATTGGTATTGCGACATATCGACAGCGGTGTCTTTTGTCGGCGTGCCACCCGCTTGCAACGTTGTCTGTCACTCTTCCAAGGGGTCAAGGTACGTTGTCTAAACAGAGTGTTCACTTTTACTGAATTTATTTTAATATTTATTTTGTTTGAAAATTTCACTTTTTTATTTTACGGGTTTTAATTTAATATTTAATTTTTCTACACTTCTACGGACTAGTATTACTTGTGGTTTCATTTATTGCATATATGTGGGACCCATTCTGTACAAAACAAAAGTTGGTATAGTTATGGTTTTAAAATATTCTGATATATAGACAGAAGGCGTCATTAGTTCAGTTGTAAAATATGGAAAGATGTGAGTGTATTTATTTACAAGTGGTTTGCTTGCAGCGGTGGGGTACATGGGTGTGGTCGGCACGGCGGGCACGGGCGGCGTGGGGAGCGTGGGTGCGGGCGGCCCTCTGCTGGGCTACACGCGCGAGCGCCTGAGCGACAGCAAGCGCTACGAGCCTGGCGCGCAGCCGCGCAACGAGCGCGTGCAGGGCGACGCCGCCATGGACATAGGTACCTGCACCTGCATACGCACGCTCACAACACCCAGACAAACGGACTATTTCTACTACTGATTGTTACATTTTATTGTACCTCTCACTCATCAAGCGGCTCCATCTACATTCATGATGCATGTAAGAGTTTATTGTAATAGTTGAGAGGGTGTATATGAATTAATCAGTCTCAGCTCGATCTCAGGGTTTAGTTGAGGCATGCCCATACTACGATCCACTCGTGAATCCAAAGATATTTTTATTCTTTTCTTCGACCCACTTTTGTGGGAACTAAACTATTTATTTTTACTAAATTAAATTTCTGAGACAGAAAAATCTTGTCATGTAAATGTAATATCTGATTTGTTATTAGCAGTCGCGCTTACGACCGACGACTAGATCACCGAGGCAGTCGTCACCACTTCTTATATGGTGTTATGTTTCTACGCAATACTTGAAATTAATGCCTAGTATTATTCTTAAGCAGGCAGGCTGCTGATTGAGAACCTTGAAACCATACATGTTGCACACTAGTGAAATACATTACAACTTTGGAATATTTGTATGATTTATTGAGTAGTAAGCCGTGATACCTATGCAGCTAAATGCTCGCTGTAAATGTCACAGTACATGAGCCACTTGGGTGGTTCTATCCCAATAAAATTGTTAATTACAATTTTAAATTTTGATTTACCACGTGCTTTACGACGAAAGAGAACATGAGGATTTTGAAGACTTAAAGTTAACCAACACGCATTGGAGTAGCGCGCCGGACTTTTCCTTGGCCAGAAATGAGAGGAGGATAGAAACACCATTTAAACGGATTTTCTACTGTTGGACGTAGACTACCCCTATATAAATCAAGCAAATAAAATAAATAAATAGTTACTATAGCTTCTTGACCGATATGATTTAGAGATTTTCAAGAAATAAACTTTTTACTTTCTGAAACTCAGGCAATGCCATCCGTCATTCGTCTGGTATTGCAGTTGTTCAAGAGCGGTGGTAGTCACTTACCATTAGGTGAGCCGCACGCTTCTTTGCCCCCTCTTCTATAAAAAAGTCGCTAAGCTTGACAAATGAGTTGCCGGCCGCAGTTTTTTTAAATTACTTTCAGGAAGATGGCCATCTCCTGTTTCAGTTCCCTCGGTCGCATGTTGCGATGCCCGCGTTGATACTGGGACGATATGGGTTGTGAATTAGTGTAGTGTAAGGTATATATCTATAAAGCTTGTGCGTTGTGCGACGCAGATCTGACAACGTGCAAGCGGCTGGGCACGTCGTACTGCGCACTGCCGCGCGACGCCGCCGCGCGCCGCTGCTCGGGCCGCACGCCGCTCTGCAAGGAGGTGAGTTTTGTATTGCTTTGCACATTACGCTGTGCACTGTACACTACATGCGGCTGGGCACGTCGTGGAGTTTGGCGGGAACTTAGCCGTCGACGGATTGTTGCTCCTGTTTTATCACTTAAATGGATCAAATTAAGTGTCTGCGCGTGTGATCTATTAGAGAAAACGACGAAACAAACAAGTGCTTCGATCTGTCTTCAAAATCTCCCAAAAACTTCACAATGTGGCGCATCAGCATATTGTATAAAAAATCTATAAAAATGAAGATTCCGAAAGAAATGATAGGCTCAGAAGGGCTAGAACTCGGAGTCGCAAAGCCAGTTAAATAAAAAAATGGGCACGTCGTACTGCGCGCTGCCTGTACTGTTGTATAACTTCATTCCAGTCTACTAGACATTATTTTTAAGACAATGATGAGAACCATGCGATGTGCATTTGACTGATTGCCAGTGTTGAATACACGCATGCTGCCTTCCTACTGAAGTCTTATATAAATAAAATTCAACTACTTTCTCTTTCATTTTAAATAAATCATTTCATTAATAATAAATTCCTTTATAGCAAATTACAACCAAATCTAACCTGTAAATGATTTCTCAGGTATTGAATGACACATGGGTGTCTATACCGACATGGAGTGAAGATTCAACATTTGTCACATCACGCAAGACCCAGTATGAAGAATATATATATAGATGTGAAGATGAGAGATTTGAGGTAGATCGATTGGCATAATAATTTCTTATTTTATTTAGAATATAAATAGTTTCTTTCATAATAAAATATGTAACATTTACATATAAAGCATACATATTGTTTTCATCATCAGTCACAGGCTGTAATTTTTGTCCATTGCAAGATATGGGGTTATTTCCGATGTAAGAAGTATTTACGTTTATTATCAAACTAAGCAAGCAGATTGATGATAGCAGTATCAGATGTTTTGCACCTTAATGTATTCTTTAATGAATGTCTGCTAGGAGCAACAACGCACCTGTGGCCTGTCTGTTTAATGTTGGTTGCAGTGTCCATGGGCTGCAGTGGCCACTTCACGTCATGTGGGCTGGAACTCCGGATTGTTACTCTACTTTTAGAGAAAAAGTAAGGTAATATAATTTTCATTTGGGCAGCTGGACGTGGTGATCGAGACGAATGCGGCGACGATCCGAGTGCTGGAGGGCGTACAGAAGAAGCTATCTCGCATGAGCGTCGAGGAGGCTGCCAAGTACCGTCTGGACGACTGCTTGGGCGGACACTCGCCCACCATTCATCAGCGCGCGCTGCGCCGCATTTACGGTGATAAGGTGGTACGGCGACGACCGCTCTACGCATGTCCACATCAACCATCACCATCATCATCACCACCACCACCACCACCACCACACTATAATATATACATACATAATCTTCCATTTATGTGGAACATGATTTCTGCACTTGCCTATGTTTGAAATGGTAGTGGAAGGTGGCATTTGAAAAGAAAAAGTTTTCTAATGTCAAAGACAGTGGCGGATTATCCTTTAGGCAAAAAAGGACCAGGCCTAAGGGCGCAAGCTCAAATACAGGCGCGCGCTCAAGTTTTTGAACTAACAAAAATCGTGTACTTTGATTACCCTCTTCACTTTCCCCATCACATTTTTCATTCATACATGTTAAGGGTACATGTAACCAAATTATTTTGAAAGTAAACTGTTTATAAATTATAATATGGTTTATTTGCAAAATAAGTGGTTATAATTATTAATAATATATGACTGCCGATGAGGTGTTAGCCTCTGACGCTGTCGACATTTCATCCGCCTCTGGTCAATATGATAGACAATGTTGTCTGGCCGCTTTTCCTTGACTCAGAAGTTTACATGAGTTTTGAATGACAATGAAACAACACAAAATATTCTTCATAATTTGTTTCTATTTTGTTTCATTATATATAGCACGTAATAAATTCTCATAAATGCTGGAATCTGTATGAAATGTTGGATGAAATCTTCAGTAGCTTGAAACTATTTTACTTATATAAAAAGACTTAATTTGGCCCAAGCTGTTTTATTGCATGTATTTTATATATTTTATGATTGAAAGAGTTGTTGATACCATGGAGAATATTTTCTATTCTTCAAATTTTTATATGTGTAGACAGTATATTTTAGTTAGATGGCATGCTAACAGTTTTGCATGGATAAGTTTTTAGGTTGTCATGAATAATTTTGTGTGTATTGCTTGCAGGCTGTGGACATCATCGCAGGACTGAAAAAGAACCCCGCAGTAGCCGTGCCAGTCGTCTTGAGGCGGCTTAAAGCGAAGGAGGAAGAATGGCGAGAAGCGCAAAAGGTAACGATAAATGAAAATGCGCTCCAGTTTCTTATGATTGTAATACTAGATGGCAGACTTCTTATTCTGTTTCGTAATCTTATGTGTTAGTTTGGGTAGGAATCCACAAATGTATTGAAGTTTTAATAGTGTTATTACTGTTGGAAAGTTAATTAAGATATCTGATCTAATTAATTAACTTCCAACCGAATTTCGGTCACGGTGGCTAGTCTCAACGTAGAAGAACCATATGCAAAGAACAGAATTGTAGTGGCTCAATGTAAGGTGCAAGTACAAGTGCACTCTTTATTGGCTTACTCTCATAGTTCAATGCGACAATAACCCGACACTATCGGAGAAAGGTCTAAATATGTAGATGACAAATGTTGATGGTGTTTGTTGTCTTTTATAGAAAAATTTAAAGAAATAAATATAATAACTCTGGGTTCTCAGTATATTTACGAAAATATCATGTACGTTCACCAAAACAAAAGTAGTTTTTGCAAAAATTTTATAAACAGCTTGTAGAGGAACAAACACTAGCTAGCTGTATACCCGTTTGTCAACTCCACAGAGTCAGTAATTCATTCATGTGGCTATGTATATGCTATTACAAAAGTCCCAGGAAATATACAAGATCTTTCTATTTCCAAGTTTACTTATTTCATCAAATGAAATCGGTATAATAATAATAATAATAATATTCCACAACTATCACACCAAGGAACATACTACTCTCTAACGAGAGAAGAAAAACATCTCTATAGTAAAAAAAGGCAACCACAGCCAACACACCTACACGACGCTGGCGCCATTGCGGAATAGCAATTAAAACAAAATACGCGGGAACTTTCAAAAAGGATATTGCATTACGCAATAATTGAATTAATTAGTAGTGCAAGAACATGAAGCATGATTCATAATAGTATGGAGTCCTGCTTCAAGTTCTTATAGTACATTTATTTTCAAATTGTGTGAGTAATTGAAACAACAAATAATGTATTATCGTTTATTTTTTAAAATTCTCATTTTGCGTTCAAGAGTTTTCTTTTTCTCTTCGTCGTCCATATCTCTGTTTCTTAAAACACAATATCTTTTAGTTATTATAAAAAATGTGCTTACTTTTAAATGGTTTTCATTCAATACTAAATGATGGATACATTTTTTTAGAAAATTATAATCTACACATTCCAATGCACTGAATATGTTAACTTTTACTTCTATCCTATAGGCATTTGCTTTTAAGTATGTATTTATTATATTTGCCATCATTTCTACACACGTCACCATATCTTTACCCACATAATTTAAAGAGTTCTGAGCAGGGTCATATTCTTTAAAATTTGTGAACATGTGTATGATTTCTTGTGTATCTGACAAAAATGCTTTTCGGCAATCCAGACAGTTACTGTGCCTTAATTTTTTAAATATGAAACCACACACATATCCACATGCTTGACTTTCGGATGTCCCCTGCTCTACTGCTTCAACTGCATGAAATAATAAATTTTCCATCTCTTTAGTGTCATCAAACTGAAGAGTTGGTGATTTAACAATTGGAGAGATATTTGGAGTTAAAAAGTTTGACAAATTATTTGAAATAATTGCTGTGTCATCTTCACAATTTCTTTTATGCCCTGAATGTTTTAAATTTGAAATTATGGCAGTTTTAATACCAGCTATAAATTGGTTTATTGTAGGATTATTATTAGATCCACAGCTATATCTTATGCAGCCAAAACAATTTTCTAATGGATCTTGATTTAGGCGACGTGTGGGAAGACTCTTAATGCCTATAGCCTGCAAATTTTTCCACAATCTTTCTATAGCATTAAGGGTGTGAATCCATCCTTCTTGGGAAGGAGGATTTGATTTACTCCCTATATATTTCATATTCGATATGAACTCTCTCATACCCTTAAATAAAGCTAAATGAGGAGTCTTTTTATTTAAGTTTGTCGAGTATTTTTTTCCTCTTCTCAAATCTGGACTGTCTGCATTGACAGCATCAAACAGCTCGTCAAACTTTTGCACGAAAGTTGCTGTCACATGGGCTTCGGCCGGAAGTTCATCTGAAGAAAAAAAAAACAATGTTTAATTAGTTATATTTTCTTTTAAAGGAAAAATATTTCACTTCAAGGAGCTTTCATTAATATATATATTTTGATTAATATCATTATACACTAGATGTCAACTAACTCATCCTAAGTTTCTTTTTTTTATAGCATAGGGTGACAAACAAGCACACAGTTCACCTGATGGTAAGTGGTTGCTGTGGCCCATAGACATCTACATTTATCCTCGTTTGCAAATCAAAATGCAGATACACTGTCACCCGTGAGGACTAAGATGGAATGCCTCATTTCCAGTAAAAGGGGTCTCTGGTTATCTACACTCACCATATGAAACACAGCAGTGTTAAGCTTCTATTTTAAGCTGATATTCTATGAGAGCGTGGTTCTTCCCCGGTCGTGCCGACCCATTTGTGCTACAACTATACTACTAATATAGCTGCAGCATGGTTCTACCACGTGGTTGTGATTTCACTTGATTCTCAGAAAGTCAAGCTGTTTTAATGGTAGTTTTGTTTATTTCTGTTGTTAAATAACATGTAGGCAAACTTGCTCACATTCATATTACTATCGACAATGTATATATAAAACCCAAGTCTTCAGTACAGTTCAGCAGGGTACAAAGTTAGCAGTCTGTGACAAAATTCAAACTTAATTACTAATGTATCTATTTGTTACAGTCAAAATTCTTTAAATATCTCTAACTGTCAAAGGTACTTTTCACTGAAAAATACATATGTTCATGGCATTACCCCACCTTAACCCACAGTGACAGTGTTTGGCTCAAATTTCAATAGGTTAAGGTGCAGCTGACTGGGAATCAGTATTGACTGTGAGATATATATCTCACAGTCAATACTGATTCCCAGTCAGCTGCACAATTTATATAAATTCACTTACTTTGAGCAATTTTCATTAACATGCCAGTTGTAACAGAGTGGCTAAACACTTGTGCTGCTAATTTTACTCTCATTTTCTGCTGACAATTTGGACGCAAATGATTATCTGTCAGTTGAGGAGCATAAACTAAATTGGGGTTGGTTTTGTCCAACTGATAAAATGCTTCAATGTGGCTCCATTTCACTGTACCTAAAAAAAATATAAGATATTATATAGTAAGTACATAATTTGACTCTTGTTTTGTAGACATTGTGTATATTATCTGCACAACAAGACTTTAATTTAAAAAAAAATGATATGGGTCAAATCCTCTAAACTAAAATATTTTATTTACCTTTTACAGGCTTCTCATTGCATTGAAAATCTGAGGTTACTTCAATATCATGCTTCATTAACAAATTTCTGGTGCACTTTAAAAGGTGTGGAGGATCTAGTATAGACACAATTTCCTGTCCACAGAAATTAAAAAATGGTGCATTTGATGTTGCACCTAATATTTTAAAAACTTTCAAATTCACAGCTGATAAATCGCAGACAGTAAGTAGCAACCACATTCATCTTTGCTGCAATGCATTCTGTAAGTATCTGAAAAGAAGAAACAAGTGTAAATTTGAAACATACACATACATATTTTTCAGTCTTGTAATAAAAGTTACAAAAAAGTGTACTATACTTTACCTCTTTTAAAATTATTGTCATTTTTATCTGCCTTTATTGTATGGGAGAAATAAAATGCGATGGGCTGTTTCCACTTGTTTCTCAACCCAGTGAGCATAAATACCAGTGCCTTAGAGGCAACATCTTCAGTCCTACCATGGTTGCCATGGTCTTGAAATCCTTGTATTTCATCCAGCTTTTGATTGTAATACAAATGTCTTCTTATAGACATTTCATCAAACGATAAAATACAAATATTGTCTTCTTTATCCTGGTTCCGGCTCATTTTTTCTAATGAGGTAAATATATGCTTGTTTATGCCTGGTTTTAGTGGCACTTTATTCAGGAGTTGATTTAAACTTGTTTGACAAGGTAAAGCAAACATTCTCTTCAGTAATCTGTAACAGGCTGGGGACTTTTTATAAATTAACAAAGCCTGAATTTTTTGTTGTAAAGTATATCTTCTCCCTTTTGGTTTTTTTGGGCAATTTTGTAATTGGCTTTGCAATAAAGTTATGAATGAATTGCTAATATTTAAATTACTCAATTCTTCAACATGGTGATCTCCTAAAACTCTCTCTATCTTCCCTCTCTTAATATTCTTAATTTTGTTACGTAATCGTATTATCTCATACATCTTATTTTTGCATATTTTATATAATTTTATTTCTCTTGGTATCATTTGGCTTACTTTTGTGACACCTAGGTTAGCTAGGATTTTAGTACGTTTTTTGGTCAAATTTGACTTGCTACAGGTTGCCACATTGAGTTCATTCTGAAATTATAAATATTCACTCTTAGGGACCGATACCAGCACTCACATAATTTAAAATTGTAAGGTATTTGTCAGTTGGTAATAAATATCTTATGTATCCTGTACGCCAAGCCATGCTCACTTTCGATCGCGCAATACCAACCTTACGCCCGCCAAGTAGTGATCGAATTAGATCAGAATTATGTAAACATGTCTACCTATGAAAAAACTATTTTTTCGTTTTAAACAAAACCAAAGACACTATGCAATAGATATTAGTATCAAAGACAAAGATATGCTCTTTTATTTTAAACCATAACCTGGCAATGTTTTTTAGAAAAAAAAAAAAAGAAAGCACTCTGAACTTCCGGCGTTCCACGTGTCACTTTGATGAAGTTGCTCTGTCTTTTTTATAGAATTTTATATTTGTGTCTGGACTAAAAACGAAAGTATTATACTTTTTACATTTCTTGTAATATAGTCAACACGTAGATATATAATTTGTGGTATAAAAAGTGAAAAGTAAATTGCCAAAAGTACTTCAAATTCCGAAAGGCCTGTTTTGGCGGGCGGGTTATAAATGTGTTATTTTTCAAATTCTCATTTATTTTTAGTGTAAAATGTAAGTAAAAATAGTTTTCCTACATATTTTGAAATAACATGACGTTGTATTTATTTCAAATTCACACGAACATATTTTAGAAATATTGTTCGAAATGTCACAGATAAAATATTATTTTATTTTTTTTTTTTAATTTTTTAATATTTTAATATTTTGGTATGAGTAACGAATGGAAACACATAAAACATAAAATATACATATTTCCAAACAATTTCATATAAATTTCTCCAAAAACAAAGGTGTAGAATTCAAATTAGTAGTAATTTTGTCACTAAAATTGAAGTTTATACTACTATTATGCTATACAGTGTAATTTATATACTTTATTACAATTTCTAGCAACCAAAAATAATTTTATTCGATAGTTTATACATTCAACAAGACTTCCTGTAAGTTTTATCCATAAATATTGTCTCAAAGTGAAAATATAGCAAAATTTGCAATATTGCAAAAAATTTCCTAACCTAGAAATTTTCCCGCCAAAAAGGTCCCGAGTGAACGGGAGTGTAACATGTCGCGCGCTGTCAGAGCGTAGAGGGTATGATCACAAATTTGTTTGAATATTAAAATCTTAATTTGAAGCCAAAATAAATTATCTGTATGACCTACTACAGCCATTAATATGTAAAATATTATTAATGTAAAAGAATTTGTTAAAAAAAGTACAGTGAAAGTATCATACTTCACACAAACACATAAATACTAGAATCACATATTTAGTACTCCTCTCTATCTTATTATTTAAAAAGATATAATATGTAAAACAAAAAATCGAAAATGTATTACCTGCACGCTGTCAATGAATCCAGTTGTTCTTGCGACATCCACTAAAGTTTGTGTTGATGACTTTGCACTGGTACATGGTTCCACTACAATATTTTCAATTTCAGACAGTGGCACTCTTAACTTTGGCTGTGCAGTTGCTTCACTGGACTGTTCTATATTCTGAAATTAATCATTACAATAAATGTATTACTTTATTTCACATGGAAACTATTAAAGTGTCTAATGTAAGACTTATCCTAAATATTATAACTCCTATAATATAAATATTTTAAGCAGCTGAACGGATTGTTATGCAATTACGGAAAATAGTTTTAGGCATGCAGATTTTAAAATGTATATTTTGAACTTGGCATAGAAAATTATATCGCACCTCCACTCAAATAGCATCATAATTCCAAAATACAAATTGTCGAGAAAAATGTGTTTAAAAATTGCTCGAACTTTATTTTTCACATTTTGGGGCATAACTCAGAAACTATGAAAATTATCGTAATAATGATCATATTAAATTTTAATGGTTTTAAATGCTCTACAAAATGGAGTATTTGGTATCCTCAATAGATGAAAAATAAATTGTAAATTTGTAATTGTGACACTATACTATAGATAAAAGAAAGAATATTTTAATATATATTATTTATATGTCATTTTAACAAACAAAAACATTAACAAACAAAACAAAAACTTTTATTCTGAATTACTCATTGGTACGAAAATCAGGTCTTCTGAACCTAACGAAACAATAAAAAAAGTTTTGATATTTTTGAGTTATGACACTATTTGAGCAGAGGTATATGTAAATTTTATAGACCAATCTGTAAGTATATTATACCTGGTGAAAGATATTTTCCTTTTCATTGAGTAGTTCTTCCACTACAGTTGACTCAGGAACAGCAAATTTACTCAATTTTTGTCTTTCATTGTCATAAAATTGAGTTGAATTAAAGTGTCTTCCACACAACACTTTATTTTTAGTATAGAGTGAACGTAATAATTCTACTGAAGTCCAATCTTCATTTGGCCAACAATATTTAGCCCAAACATGAGCCCTGAAATTTTTTTAATTTAAGTAAATTAGTCAAATCTCTCATAAATTGATGTACTGACAAAATTAAAGGTATGTATTGAAAGGCCACTGACATGTATTTATGTATGTATTTAGAATGTCTTGCAAGTACACCGCCTAATCTTTTTATATAAATACTCTACACCCTAAGGTTGCCTGGAAGAGATCGCTTATAACGATAAGGCCGCCTTCTGTGTATCATCGTTTTATTTCTTCTTTTATGTTGTACAATAAAGTATGTATCTATCTATCTATGCAAAATGGTATGTACTTAACAACAATACATTCATTTGTCGAATTAATGTACCAGCACAAGGTGCTTCAATATAGTATTTTAAACGATAATCGTATCAGGGCTCAACAAGCAATATCTCATAGTCCACTAACCTGGTAAAATTAGTAGTTCCTGGATTCGGAAACCTATGATAGGTCACCGTCATATCTTCAGCACGTGTTCTACCGCACTTGGCACATTTCCTATGGTTATTTTCAGACATACTTATAAACAAAGAACACACAAATCGAATAAAAACAGAAAACCTAACCTAACAAAGAAAACGTCCTTTCGTAAAAAAGCGCAAAACGTCCTTTCGTAAATAAATGTGATAGTGCACGATAGTCGCTAAACAATATGTACAAAACACAAAATTCACTCCAAGAACATAAACGCATATGCAGTTGAAATTACTAATAAATGCGGAGAGCTAATATCACTCGATCAACACAATTACTGTAATGAATAAAATGGCCACTTGTTTGTTTCCTTCAAAAACCGTCAGTGTGACCAGTATGCAAGCTACCGGTTATTTATTTTTTTCTATGGTATACATTAGCAATGCACACATGCATAAGTGAGCATGTGTGTAAAGTCGAAAACTCGTCGTAGAAGTTGAGGGACCTTGTATCACACAACGCCATCTAGTCCCAAGCTAAGCAGAGCTTGTGTTATTGGTACTAGACAACTGTATGAAATAGGTTACTCTGTGAGGTGGTCGCTACAAAGATGCTTCTAAAATAAAGCAGATTTTTCAAAATGGGCCAGGTCTATGTACACTAACTTTACAAAAAAAGAGAAAAATTTATAGAATTCGAGAAAAATACATGTATCCTGTCGTGTTAAACAATTGATGTATATGGAGTGTATAAGGAGACTGTAAAAAAGTGTGTAGGAAAGCGCTAAATAAGGGTGACGCCACTGTAGCACCAGTCTCACTTTTAAAGAACTTTATAATTTTTTTTATTGCACAGACTTTCACTATAATTCTTTTTAGAATAATTATTTTATTGCTTTCAAAATTTTTATTTTCAAAATTACTCAACGTATTTTACTGGGATTTTATCATACCCAGTAGCTACTCGAGCGCTGTTGTGGAAAGTTTTTCAACTGTTATTAACTGCTTACGGATGGACACATGTTCAACTATTCTCCTATGGAAGATTGTCCTCCTTACCTCTAAAAATAGCTCCATGAATTGATGTATATCAATTATTTTTATCGACTTTCAACATGACAGTAAACCATAAAGTGACAATTAATCAGAGAAAGAAAACTGTCATTTCATAGAAAGAGAACTGACTGTTGTCACAACAGTGTGAAAAATACATGAAATAAACATGTCAAACGTCACTAATCAATAAAAATGACAGCTTGCCGCCATGACGGGATTTTGTTGTGTGTTGCAATTTCAAGTGTGATTTCCGATGCTTTAGCAGCAAGCAAAGCCATTATAAAAAAATTGGACGGTTGAGAACCGTTTAAAATGTGTTTCCCTATTTTTGAGTATAGTATAGAAAGACCTGGCCCAGGCTCCATACATTTTGGAACATCTCAATTTCTTCAAATTCAAATCTTTGTAAATAATTTGTACCTTATTGTATAATTTACTTAGAGAGAAAAAAGTGCTGCTGGATTTCTTGCTGGTTCTTCCCAGGACAGAGGTTTTTATCAAACCAGTGGTAAAAGTAGTTTCCATAAGAATGACATGTAATCTTTTAATAATTGCTTATTATGTTGCGCAGGGCTTCAACAAGCAGTGGCGCGAGCAGAACGAGAAGTACTACCTGAAGTCGCTGGACCACCAGGGCATCAACTTCAAGCAGAACGACCTGAAGGCCATGCGGTCCAAGTCGCTGTTCAACGAGGTGGAGGCGGCCTTCGCCGCGCGCCGGCCGCCGCCGCACCTCGTCGTGGACTACGGCCTGCACTCGCGCCAAGAGGGTACGCACGTCTAACTCGACTGATTCACGCCAGCCTCACGCTAATCTATATTTACTCTTTTTCGCATTTCCTTGCTACAGACGTGTAGGTAGTATAGTGGATGATTTCAGTTGCATACACATACAAGATCTATATATCAGTACAATATCCGATATCTACATATCAACCCACAGACTGACTATGTATCAATTACGGCTGTAGTGTAGCGTCACTTCACAGAACATCTAACATCAAATTTGATGTAATAATATCTTAAAATATCCATGATATGGTGCACTGTATGCGAGATATTATATTTAACCGCTCAAGCGTCCAGCTCTCGCGACTGATTTACCCTTGCACGTCCGGAGACGCGCGGCTCTAATTCGGCTGCTGCCGCGCTTGCATGTTGTATAATAAAACCCACACAGCTACTTAACTATAATAGATAGAGTAGAGTCAAAAACTACTAAAAATTGACAGAAGAATGCGAATTAAATCTATGTATGTTTTAAAATCCAAAAATGTTATTTAAGATATTAAAAATAGTTGTGAACATTGAATTTGGAGAAAAATAAACATATAAATTTTATTAATTTACACCTCAACGAAGAAATGTTGTATTTTTTTCCCATAAAATAAAGTCACAACAAACTAGACGTATTTTCCTTTTTTATGATACATATATGTTAATGTTTCATTAGCGTTATGTAATTAAATAAATGGAAACAAAACACCTACTCGTCGTAATTTTACCGCGACGCCTCGAGCGCTTTGGACTCGCTCGCGAAGGCAAAATATAGCCAAGACGCAACTTAAAAAAAGGTAGTTACGAGATTTTTTTAAGTTGGGGTTTTAAATTAAACATCAAAAATAAAGTTAATGTGCAGTTTATTGAATCCTAACTTGAGATGATCCACTCCCACCTCCGGTACGAATCCTTTAGCTTCTATGACTTCCATGAGCCAAGTTAGTTTCGGTAGGTGAATTGTGAAAATTGTTGTATGTATTAATTTAAACCATTAGTATCATCAGGGAAAAAAACAATAATAATGTGTCAAAGAAACATTAAAAATTACGATTATGATTAAGAATCATTACAAATTATTAAGAAATAAAACTCAAAACCAGCACGACCCAAGACTAAGACCGTAAAAAATAACAAGGCAAAACATCTGGCAAACATATTTTGCTGTTTGTCATCATCATCATCATTATCATTACAGCCCTTCACAAGTCCACTGCTGAACGTAGGCCTCCCCCAAGTGTAATGCCACAAAGCACGGTCCTGAGCCACATGCATCCATCGACTTCCTGCATATCTTACCAGGTCGTCACTCCATCTAGTGGGGGGTTGCCCTACACTACGCCTACCGGTATGAGGCTGCCAATCGAGAACCTTTCTTCCCTATCGGTTATCGTTTCTTCAAGCTATATGGCCGGCCCATTGCCACTTCAGCTTACTAGTCCGTTGGGCTATGTCGGTCACTCTGGATCTACTGCGGATATCCTCATTTCTGAGTCTATCACGCAGAGAAACTCCGAGCATAGCCCTCTCCATAGCTCGCTGAGCGACCTTGAGCGTCCTCATACGGCCAACAGTGAAGGACTACGTCTCAGATCCGTAAGTCATCACTGGCAACATGCACTGGTTGTACAATCTAGTTTTCAGAGATTGAGGTATACCTGACGAGAAGATCCTATACTATTAAACGAGCAATTCTTGTATATATATATAATCGGGATCTCGGAAACGGCTCCAACGATTTTCATAAAATTTAGTGTCCAGGGAGTTTCGGGGATAATAAATCGATCTAGTTAGGATTAATTTTTAGAAAATGTCTTTTTGTCCATGTTTTTAGGCAATGAAAAACTGCTACAATATCGTTAGAATAAGAAGGTAAATTTTGACAGATTGTTAACGATTATAAATAGCTTAATTGGTATAATGGGCGGTCACAGAATCGTAAAACCCCGGTTCGAGCCCAGACCGACCGACCGATCGACTTTTTTTTTAGTTTTTTTTTAAGTTCCTTTTTTTTTTGAGAAAATCTATTTTGTCGAGCCCTTTTTTTAGTATTTTTTAAAAACACGAAAATTTAAATTAAAATAATTGCACTCATGATTTTTCATTCAAATAACCAGTTCCGTTTTTTCTGTTATGTCGCTAAAATCAAAAAATATTATTTATATTTCATCAGTAGGGCCCGGATTAATATGTAAATCCATATTTTTATTTGAAATGGCTTTTGTTCTTAATTATATTTTCTACATAAATTATGATATTTAGATCAAGAAAATGCAATTTCTATTTTCCATATTTTTCCATATTTTAAGTATAAATCCATATTTCACAAGAAATTAAGTAAATTTATCCATATCTTCATTATTTTATGTTAGATGAATCAGCAGCTCTGTAAAATACCTAAAAATGAGTTTTGCGCCAAGATGACAGCGGTCACTGAATCGCGCTCGCGTCACCCGCCCCGCACCGCCTTTCCTCACCTGACTCGTGCGTCGTGCGTGCCCCATAGAGGTGGGTCGTCGACGTAATTTTCTTTAACGAAACTAGACCGTCTATTGCCGTTTATCGACTAGGTGATCAACTAGTTGAATTCGTCGACTAGTTAACGCGATAACGGCAGACGTTCAATCGATTAAAGCGCGGTGTCTACGGGCGCAACGCAACGACGACGGTTTTGCCCACTATTCGTCAGTTGAATGAACGGCAAAGTTAGTTAAAATTCAAAGAAATTTGATTTGAGCACAAGGCACTCTGACGGTGTGTGTGGTGTATAAATACCTACTATCGAATTTTACAATCAATCGATTTAAACTTCCCTTCGTACTTTTCCAGGCTTAGGACTAGTGAATAAGTTTTTAAAAGATTTTACTACTATCGTATTTCAGGCGTATTTAGAAGATCAACTGATTTTATGTACATATTTAATTATTTACATTTTTTATTTAAATATTTTTATGGATAGGTGTTTAAGGAATATTTTTATTTGCTTTTTTCTTTGTTTTCGTTTTTTATTAATGTATGTACAGAATAATCACATAAATTATTTTATAAATGAATTAAAAAACCTCTCCTTTTTTTAATCTCTCCTCAGGTGTATTTACGTTTAGGACATAATTTGCTCAACTTTGCTTGTCGTTAGTCTCGTTCGCCTTTCATTAATTAAAACATTATAAGACCTGCTTTAGAAAACATCCGTTCGCAAGGAACAGATGTTGCTACAATGTTACAATGGATTACAAATATTTTTTTTTTATAAGACCTGCTTTAGAAAACATCCGTTCGTAAGGAACAGATGTTGCTACAATGTTACAATGGATTACAAATATTTTTTTTAATTTGGGTGGACGTAGGTAAGTATTGGTGTTTTCTCCACCATTCAAGGGGGCACGCCAAATGTCCTCTCTGGTCCTTTCTTGGAAGAATTTCTTTAGCTTTGACCTTGCGGCGCGAGTCGACACACTAATTTCAAATTTCTAAACAACGGCAACGTTTAGGCACGGTAATATTATCTAGTTTAGGTAAACAATAGTCCGCCAGACCGTCGACATACTCTTTCACGCAATATCAGAATGCTCTTGCCTTTTCACTCAAACAATTCTATTAAAAAAGAAATATTAACTCCTATGTTATATACTTAAGGTTTAAATTGGTTTGTACAATGATACTAATTCAACGAACGCATGCACTTATATTAACCGGGTATGTTTACGGCGTCGTCGTCGCATTGTTAGTAGATAAGAACGCTGTGGACTCTCAGTTTAGCCGTCTATGAATTCGACTAGATAACGAATGAACTGTAGACCGTCGAAGCGTCGATTGAACGTAGACCGTCTATTTAAACCGTTCGTTGATTCAACGCCCATTACTAGTGCCCCACAGTTCGTAAGTGACGCTCGTAATTGCTTGCCGTGTCGATTTGTCGCGTGTGATTGTATTTTGTTACTTACTCGCATTGCAAAAATGCCTAAGGATAAGCAACCATTGCGGTTCAAATTGGAAAAGTATATCGAAGATTTCCCAAACCAATGCCTAACTACAGATGGAAAAGTACTATTTTGTAATGCTTGTGAAAAATCTATATCCACCGAGCAACGTTTTTTGATATCACAACATGTGTCTACTGTTAAACACAAGCAAAATATTACAAGAAAGAACAAATTTAAGCAACAATTTTTTACTGATGCAGTCGCGAGCAGCTCCCAAAGTTCTACTTTCTCGAAAGAATTATGTGAAGCTATGATATGTGCAGATATACCCTTATGGAAATTGAATAATCCTACTTTTAAACAATTCCTGGAAAAATACTCTGGCAAACGCATTCCTGATGAATCCACACTTAGAAAAAATTATGTGTCTGGTATTTATGAAAATTGTTTGGCTTCGATTCGTGAATATATAAAGGATGGCCCTATATGGGTTGCCATTGACGAAACTACAGATTCTCAAAACCGATGCATTGGCAATGTGATTATCGGACGTCTAGATGAAGAAAATGCCAGCAAATCCTTTTTATTAGCATGTGAAGAACTTCCTAAATGCAACCACCAAACGTCAGCAAAGCTTTTTAATGATGCAATGAGTGTTTTGTGGCCTGATGGAGTTAAACATGAACAAGTTTTCTTGTTACTTAGCGATGCTGCTCCTTATATGGTAAAAGCTGCAAGTGCCCTTCAAGTTTTGTATCCAAAAATGATTCATGTGACGTGCTTGGCTCATGGTATAAATAGATTAGCTGAATGCATAAGGTCTCTGTTTAAAAATGTTGACAGTTTAGTATCAAACGTAAAGAAAATTTTTTTGAAAGCACCAAGCAGGATCTCAAAATTTAAAGAGATGTATCCCGACATTCCTTTACCACCAGAGCCAGTGCTGACTCGCTGGGGAACTTGGCTGACAGCAGTTGAATACTATACCCAGTATTACACTGAAATCAAAACTATTATTTTTGAATTAGAGAACGAGGCTGCTGCTATTTCAATCTCAAAAGAACTTCTCGAACATGACACTCTACGTAACGATTTGCTTTACATAAAAAGCAATTATTGCTTTTTATCACACGAGATAAAGGCACTCGAAAATTCTTCTACTTCTCTAAATGATAATTTGAAGATTATCGAAAATATCGAAAAAAAAGTTTTAGCATCAGAAGGTCCCGTTGCTGAAGTAGCGAGGCAAAAATTAAGCTACATACTGGAAAAAAACAAAGGATTTAATACCCTAAAGAAAATTAACAGCATGCTGTGTGGAACATTGAAGAATTATGCAAATTTAAATATGCTCCAATCACATCCTGTGATGTTGAAAGATCATTCAGCCAGTACAAGGCATTGTTTCGTCCGAACAGAAAGGGTTTTAATTTTGAAAATTTAAAGAAACATGTAATTGTATACTGTAATTCAAATAATAATGAAACAGAAGCGAAGTAAAATTGTATTTTTTTTGTTTTCCTTAATAAAAAGTCGATTTAATGTACAATGTCGTTATCTTTTATTATACATATTTTTCCCATATTTGAGGATTTTCAGTCCATATTATATGTACATATTTTGATGTTTTCAATACATATTAATCCGGGCCCTATTCATCAGTATGTAATTTTCAAAATACACGAATTAAAAAAAATCGAGCGAAAAATACCGAACAAAGCTCGGTCAACCAGGTATTGTGTCATAATTTCCCGAACGCTGCCCAGCCGAGTTGAATCCGATTGACCTCTCGGTCGAAGTTGGACTTACCTTGTCGAACTATTTGTCCCAGGTAGACGTACTCGTCAACAATTTCGAGCTTAGTGCTCCCAACAACTACTGGCATAGATGTGACATGGACATTAAACGTGATCTTTGTTTTGTCCATGTTCATCTTAAGACCTATCCGTTGGGAGCGTTTTGCTGTTTGTACCGACCCTTATTTAGAACTATTGTCGTTACGTCCGTGGATATAAAACTAGCCACAATAAAAAACCTGAGTAACGCACTTACATTTTTAACGAATCTTATATGAATATAGTTTATTTCTGTTTGTAAAGTTCATTATGATGTTTTTTACGAACTACGTTTGTTTGCTTATATATAATTTTACTGAAAAACAAAGTAAACAAACATAAACTTAGGCCGACAACTTGAGAGCGGCTATTTATTTCGAAACAGCTATACTTTAAATTTAAAATAAGATTCGATTTACACTAAAAACTGTGATATGTATACCTAATTATAAAGCATAAATCATCTAGTTTATTGTGACATGTAATATTCTAAGTAATATTAAATAAAACTAAAGTACTTACGACATAATCATTGACATCCTACAAGCACTTGTTCACAAAACACCGAGAGTAGAGTAGACTGATGTTAAATAATTACGGTTCATTCGTTAAGGCCTGTTACACTGCCAACTTGTTTGTAATACGTAAAGTAGTTCGTCAGCTATCGATTCCAAAAAACAAAACTTACAAAAATTGCCGCAAATGTCCCTAGATGTCAGTTTTATTTTGGCAACTTATGTTTTGGCTAGCGTAGTAACCATGGACGTTTGAGTGGTTAAGTAAATTATTTACAATATCAACTTGGAACTGTTGTAATAGAAACTCTTTAGAGTATCATATCGTAACAGTGTATTACCCATGCCTGCTACAGACTTAATTTCTGATACAACCATTAATTTCATCATTCACTTTAACTTCCTAGATAAGTCTGAGCTGAGTTTACAATAACTTCTGCAGTAGGGAGTTATTGAGTGATGCCAAGGTTTTAGTTTTCTGATACCGACTTAAATAAATCAATATATTTTTGCTTCAAGTCAAAATATAGGTATTCTGTTTATTCCTTTTCTTTTTAAATGTTACATAAATGTCAGTATCCTAATAATAATAAGTTGAAGGTCTGGTTGAAAAGCTCCTACGAATAGGTTTTAATAAGATTATAGAAGTTAAGTTTGTAAGATTATAGTTCTTCCACACATTCATTATAAAAATATGCCAAATGCATCACACTCTTCTAAAGAGCTCAACTGTTAGCCCAAATGAGTTTTCTGAATGAATGAATGAATATACTTTATTGCACACCACAAACAAATTTACAAAGAATATAACAGAGAGCAGATTACATGTACAATTTGGCGGCCTTATCGCTACATAGCGATCTCTTCCAGGCAACCAAAGGTGTAAAGGAATAAAACAGTGAGTACTAGGTAGGTGGTGCAATATAAATATACTTAATATAATATCAATACATGCAATAAAATAACATATAAATAACTAATACATTAAAAAAATATAATACACATATACATACGTATATACATAAACATACACACACACACACACACATATATATATATATATATATATATATATATATATATATATACATATATATACATACACACATATATATACATACATACACACATATATATCCATACATATATCCTCAAATATATACCACTAACAATAACATAAACAAATAAATACAAAACTACATAATCACATAATTTATCCTAATGATTTTCGAACGATTGAGACAAGTAATGCTCTTTAAGAAGTCGCTTAAAGACTACAATAGTCTGAGCTTCGCGTATATACAAAGGTAGGGCATTCCAGAGCTTAATAGACTGTACAGTAAAAGATTTATTAAAGAAAGATGTATTGTGAGTTGGTACCCTCAAAATGAGTTTTCTTGAAGAGCGTAAAGGTTCCCCTGGAAGCCCAACAAAACTAAATTTCTCCTTAAGATAAGGAGGAGTAGAAGGGTGAAATAAGACACAGTACAGAATAGAAAGAATATGCATGTTCCGGCGAAATTGGATAGGTAACCACTTGGGACGTGAGCGAAATTGGGAAATGTGGTCAAATTTGCGCAATCCAAATATGAACCGAATACTAGTATTTTGAAGTCTCTCAAGCTTAGTTAGCTGGTCTTTAGTTATGTCTACATAGCTTGCGTCAGCATAGTCAAGAATCTGAAGGAGAAGAGACTGTGCGAGCATAATTTTTGTAGGAATGGGAAGAAATGATCGAAGGCGACGCAGTGAACTAAGAGCGACAAAGGTTTTCTGATGTTTTCAAGTAGAGTCAATTTCATGTAATTACAGTCTAATGATGAAAACGATACGATGTGCTTTCGACAGAATGTCAGTGTTGAAAATACGCATGGTGCCATTGTAAGTAACGGTTTAGTTAAGTTGTAGGTTTATGACAGAGTGAATAAGTTAAGTGTGTGTGCAGGCATCAAGATCCTGCGCGACGCGGCGGAGCTGCTGATCCATCACGCGCGGCGGCAGACGGGCATCCAGAAGGCGGAGAAGCGCCGCATCAAGCAGCTGCTGCGCCACTTCCTGCCGGATCTCTTCTCGCACCCGCGCCAGCCGCTCTCCGACGACGAGCGCGACGACGGTATGCATCTACAACTACTACTTTATTATGCATTAACACTAACTAACAGTCCACCTGATGGTAAGTTGATACTGTGACCACCATAGACATGCATGAATATATTCATTATACAATTCAGTGTAAATTAATCAAATTTTGGAGTAACAACCCAATCTTCAGGGTTTTGGAAATAAAGCAGAGAAAACTTGTTATAGTATATGAATGACAGAATACACAATCCACCTGATGGTTGGTAGATACTCTGTGGTTGTATCTTTTATTAAGAATCAAAATGCAGATGCTTCGTTACCTCTGAAGAATAACATGGAATGCTTAGTTTGCTGTAATAAGGATCTCTGGTTTTCTACACTCACCATACCAAACCTAGCAAAATAAAGGTGTATTTTTTTAATTGGTATTCTGCGAGAGCGTGGTCCAGCAACATACATATGTGGTGCTATAACCGTAATACAGCTGCAGCATGACTATAACAAGTAAAAAACTACAATCATGCTGGCCAAGCAAAAATTAGGGCAAAAACGTCTTAACAATTTTGTTATCATTTTGTTATCATCATATCGTTGTTAGAGCACAAATTATAAAAAACTGCTGTTGTCAACCCTGCTGCCGAACGAGCAAGTGTTGAATGAATGAGTGTGAACACAATGATAATGATGTCTTCCTGCCTGATAAGTGATAACCGACAACAAACAACTTTCGAATAGTATGAAGCATTACTAACTAATATAAGCTCTCACTAGTCTTTATGTTCACGACATGACTGTAGAAGAAACTCGAGAACAATCATTACACTAGATCCAGAACCAAAATAGATTTTCATATAGAGGTCTGGTTGCTACTTGTGATATATAACTATGATGACACTCATGCGATGTGCCTTGGACAGACTATCCGTGTTGAATACACGCATGCTGCCTTCCTACTGACTTTCTCATAGTATTAAACTGTATTGATATCCTGTGTAAATATTCTTCAATAAAATGTTTGTTGTTTAGAAGAGAAAGAAGAGCCCGCGAGTCCATGCAGCCCGGCTGGCGAGCAGGACGACAAGAATAACACTAATGTCAAACAGGAAAAACAGGAGGTAAGAGTTTTCTTAGTATAATGATTGAAATTTGTAATTTGTGTATATCTACATTACGCTAATATTAATTACCTTTTGTTAACAGTCTTCAGAGTCTGATAATGCATCTGATAAAAGCAGTAAGAACAACAAGAATGATAAGGAAAATAAGCCTAAGAATAACAACATGGATAATAATAAAGGTAAAATTTATTACTTATTTTTTCTAATAATAAAATTAATAAGTACTGTATAATAATGTATTTTTGATTGGCAGACAGTACAAATGCAAGCTTAAAAAGAAGCAGTAGTAATGAGGATCCTTTCAGTATGAAGTCTGAACCTGAAGTGAAGACGGAGGATTTGGAGGAAGACTACAGAGATTATCCACCTAATGTAAGTTTAATTTTTTTTAATATAGAGTTAAGATAATTTAGAGACAAGTTAAAACTCAAATTTGGTCATTTGGAATTAGTAATAGGCTTTTTTTCCTTTGACTGCATTATTGGTTTAGTGATCTTAAGCGCGACTGCTTGTTATGAAGTTAGAGTCAAAATTATTTACTGCTTAATTCTGTCAAAAACATTCTCAGAGGCAACCTGGAGCCAGGAAGGTGAGGGTGTTTCACGCTTGTACCTCGAAAAGTATGTAAAGCATTTGGTCCTGCGTCTGATCTGTTACCAGTCATGTGTTGCACTGTCGTTGTATCGAGATTATGAGATTGAGGAAATATAGTGTACCCACGGCTCTGTGCACACACTGGTGCATTAAATGTTGTTCTGCACAGATGGCTACTCACTGTTGAGCTGGTCGTCGTGACCGGAAATCGCTCTGGAGCATATTTTAATAGATTTTTCCTAGACATGCATTTCCATTATTATTAAACCAATATGGCTTAGACCCTACGAGCACTTAACCCTATAGAGACGTAATACAAGGCGACCCGAACCTGTCAACTCGTCAGTGACTAGTCACTGATATATTTCGGAACACTTTTGCTTCCCGCCAGTTGCGACCAAAAACTAGAACCGTAGAGACGGATTACATTTAAAATATAAATTAAAATCTATTTACGGCATCATGTCTTGTTGTGCCGTTAAATGGTGCGGAAACAACAGTAAAATATGTAGTGTAACAACAAACAATATTACTTTTCGTCGGTAAGTATATTTCTTTATTTTACCAAAATATTTTCAACATTTTTATTACGCAACGAGGGTCAAGTTAAACTGGACAGTTCCGCCATGCGTCACTCCCCGTCCTTTTTGCATTTACTGCAAACTTGTATGTCTGTCTCTCCTTATCGTAATTAGCCTCGTGACGCTAATGACTAGTGCAGTGCGGTATATTCATTTCGTATTGTCGATAATTATCCACAAAATGATTATTGTATATAGATATCGTTGTTTTGGATATATTAGATATAGACGGATACATAATTTATTATATATATATATATATATATATATATATTAAAGTATTACTAAGAGTAGTACATTATTATTTACTACTCTTAGTAATACTTTATAATATTAATTATAATTATTCTTTTCGTGTATGAGCTTTGGATAAGTACGATAACAATGTTATTTTATTTAAACTGTATGATTTTTTTCCCTATAGGTTTCCAAAAGATGGTAATATGAAAAACAAATGGATAAACGTTATAAAAAGAGATAATTGGTTTCCATCAATATAAAGCGTCATGTGCGCAAAACATTTTACTGAGGATTGTTTTTTGACGACGAACAAGAAGCGGCAACTAATGAGAAGTGCAGTACCTACGCTGTTTTTGCCTCAGATGCAATACCTGTATAAAGGCTTTAGTGTCATTAAAATAAAATAAAAAGAGTCTCATATTCTACAAAGATAATGGAGGGTAAATTTATTCCTCACAAATGGTCGTTAAAATATTATGTCGGCGTTGCGAGTCCGTAATCAAGAAAGATTTTATTAATAGTGACTCCAAAGGAAAAATCACCGCTGAACTGTTGACCCATAAAGCTCTTAGCAGCTTTACAGAAGAACAATTATTCCTGCAGTATATACATCATCAATTTTACGCCGAAGAAACCAATCGTATTATGATTTAACGAAAAGTGTTATGAAGAAATATATTGACAAGAATGACATTTATACTTAAAAATCAAAAATTGGAAGGAAAATGTGCAGTTAGGAGAATATATACAAAGTTAATTCATTTTAAAAATCAATAATAGCACTTAATAAAATAAATATAATAAATAAACATGAACATCTTTTTTATTCTCTTTTCAATCTCACCGTACTGCCTCGTAGTGCCTCGACCTTGAGCCGAACTATCTTGCGTATCTCCTACGGGGCCTTTTTTTCATAGGATCGGGTAACAAACGAGCACACAGTACACGTGGTGGTAAGTGGTTGCTGTGGCCCATAGACATCTACATCTGTCCTCGATTACGAATGTAAATGCAGATGTGTTGTGACCCACGGGGAATGGAATGCCTCGTTTCCATTAAAAGGGGTCGCCGGTCACCGTACGAAACACAGCATAAAGCTACTATTTTATGCTACTATTCTGTGAGAGCGTGGTCCTTCGCCGGTCGAGCCGACCCATTCATGGTTCAACTATACTACTAATATAACTGCAGCATGGCTCTACCACGTATTAAATATTTAATTTTTTTATGTTAAAGTAATTTTATGTTAAAGTTCAACAAATCACTAAAAGTTTATTTTAAACTCCTTTAATTTAATCTTGAATTTTTTTCGAAGCTGGCATTTATATTTTTCTGAGTATACTGCTTGAAAAGTTAGTACATTTGAAATTGCATTTCTTAGTTGCACAGGAAAATTGAAGTCACAGTCAAAAGCTAGTTACTGATACTGAAAGTATGTATTAAAAAAGCGAAAAAATTTATCAATATCGATAGAAAGCATAAATTCATTACAATGTACGCCCTAGTGATCGTGTTAGGAATGTCTTCGTAATAGTTCGGAGTACTTCGCAGCGATCACAACTCCCCCCCGCACCGCAACTAGTTGACAAAATTGTTTTCTTTTAAAATCGCATGTATTACTTCTCCATAGGGTTAAGTGCTCGTAGCTTAGACCCAAAAGTTGTGTAGACTTTTGAAAAAAAAAAGTTTAAACTCGAGATTGTCTGAATGTAAATAATATTAAGAGGTTATATTTTTCAGGATTGTATGCATCAATTCAATAGGCGTTTTTTTTTTGAAGAACTTAAAAATTTATTCAGGGTTATTTGGATCTGATATTGAACTTATTTGGACTGACAGCAGTTATAAGTAAGTTTACAGGTCCACCTGATAAGCTCGAACAGCTTATGAATACACTTTTATCAAATAAAGGCACCTATGGGAACTAAGAAGTCTCAGTCTCATACATCTTGTAATGTTTATGGGATCTTCATTTTTCAAACAACAACACGGAGCCTCAATAATTCGAACCCCCGATAATTCAAACTGTAGTGCCTCTATATTCTGAACAAATCATGCTACTCTAGTAGATATGTTAGTTTCAAAAATAAAAATTTTATTGCGTAAATTGAAGGATAAAGCATTTTCTTTGTCATTAAACACCACTCGTCAAAGATTTTTTTTACAGTTAATACATATTGATTAAAATTTGTATTTACTTTTAATTACAAAATCTTTTTGATCTAAAAAAAAAAAAAGATTTTTTAAAATAATAGTTATGGATGATTACATTACCATGTACTAAAATGTACAGTGGTCAACAGCCTCTAAACTAGGATATTATACCTATATTTCAAGGGCTAGTTTATAAAAATATTTCCATACTATAATCCGATTGCCTCATTAATCCTAACGGGGTGTAAATTTTGTGTGTTTGGATTATCGAGGCCCTGCTGAATTGGGACAGATGGGGTTTCATAGATAAAAAAGAAAGCCAAAGACAAAAAAGCCATAGACAGTTTATACATGGTAGAGGCGTGTATAAACCTTTTTATATAGGATAAGGGTTACAAACGAGTACACAGTCCACTTGATGATACGTGGATGCTGTGCTGGCGATGACTAGAGCACATAGCATTAGAAGATCCAACGTAAACACGTTGCACGAACAAATGAGAAACCTTTTTATATAGGATAAGGGTTACAAACGAGTACACAGTCCACTTGATGATACGTGGATGCTGTGCTGGCGATGACTAGAGCACATAGCATTAGAAGATCCAACGTAAACACGTTGCACGAACAAATGAGAAACCAAATCGCCCGATTTGTGCCATCGGGTCATAAAATATACCCGCAGGTAGGGAAAGTACATGCGCAGTATGTCCGTCCAAAAAAAATAGAAGTAAGACAAAAGGTGCTATAGATTTGCAAAGTTACTGTGCAACGAACACTGCATTTGGGTTGGATTTAGAATCGTTAGGCAGGAATTTGGGAGAGTAAGGTGTTTTATTTGGTAGAGGTTTGGTCTCCGATTATAATAATACCACTCACATTAAAAGGTAACGCACCGTTTTCGAAAAAATAAATAAAAACTATAATTGAATAAAACTAAATTTACGGATTCTATCGCGTTTATTTAACTGATTTTACTTATTTTGAATTCCCTAAAAACTATAACCTAAAATGCGTAAAGTATGGAAAATGATAAATTTTTTATTATTAAACTGACCACGGTTTTGGGTTCTAGCCCTTCCGAGAAAAAATTATACGCGCCGCGGCACGGAGGGAGACTAGCCCCCGCCCATTGTAGCAAATCGCAGGCACCTGTGCGAGTCGTAGTGTGCTTATACAATATGTAACGTAATTAACGCACACTCTCGGACACCCCAATTAATGTTAAAATCATAATACATACACTGAATTTTTAGTTAAACATTTTTATGTACTGATTATTTATCAAATTAGTTATACTAATTCCGTAAGAAAGTTGTGGTCACAGTACAAATCCACGAACGCAAAGACTTTAACGTCCTTGAAAGTTCATTAGGGTTCCGTAGTCAACTAGGAACCCTTATAGTTTCGCCATGCCAGTCTGTCCGTCTGTCCGTCCTCACTTAATCTGTGATCGTTAGCACTAGAAAACTGAAATTTGGTACCAATATGTGTATCAATCACGCCGCCAAAGTGGTAAAATAAAAATTGGAAAAAAATGTTTTATTAGGGTAGCCCCCCTATATGTAAAGTGGGAAGTGATTTTTTTTTAATTTCAACCCTAACGTGTGATATATTGTTGAAAAGGTATTTAAAAATGAATAGGGGTTTACTAAAATCATTTTTTGATAATGTCAATAATTTCGGAAATAATCGCTCCAAAAGTAAAAAACAATGTGTCCCCCCCTCCAACTTTTGAACCATAAGTTTAGAAAATATGAAAAAAATCTGAAAAGTAGAACTTTATAAGGACTTTCTAGGAAAATTATTTTGAACTTGGATGGAAACAACAGTTTTTGTACAAACTCATAAGCGGACGGGAAACTACGGAACCCTACACTGAGCGTGGCCCGACACGCTCTTGGCCGGTTTTTTTTTCTTTATTTTTATTGAATGACAGAATTTGTAATAATACAAATAAAACTGCACTCTTAAAAGTCCTATTGCCTTAAGTTACGGTGCATTTCAGTTTGTTTTGAGTGTACAAATTTAGTGTGACTGTAATTTACGTAGTTATAAATATTTTTGGGATAAAAAATTACCTATATAAAAATTATAGGAATAGATTCAGTAAACGATTCTGAACAAATTACTTTCTCAAAGTGCGTTAATTATGTTACATGTTGTATCATAAACATAATATATTATAATGTAATACATTATAATGTATTATGTTTATGATTTAAAGTAATTACTTTAAAAGCTAAAAGCTAATATTTTGGTGTTTTGTTGGGTGCATGAGCGGGCGAAGCGAGCTCGGGACTTGGGGCACCCCAACTCGGACAGGTTAGGTTAGAAGGGGATGGCAGGGAATAGACCCCGCCAACCCCTTCGTGGTTATTTTTTTTTGTAAACCACTTAGAAGTAGGAGCCCCGCAAAGCGGAGCTCCGTCGACCCGTCTTCCCTCAACTGCGCTCCGGGGTGCTTCCCTCACCCAATTCTCTCCTCTCATAAATCCGGTTTATAGTCAAAAACATTACAAAAACATAACTTCCCTCCCCACCACCTCCCACCCCCTAAATTCATTTTGAGTTATCATTTTGAGGTTAGTTATATGGGATTTTCTTTTTTATTTTTCTCAAAAACAGTGCGTTACCTTTTAATGTGAGTGGTATTATTATAATTGGGGACCAAACTTCCACCAAATAAAACTCCTTACTCCCCTAAATTCCTGCCAAACGATTCTAAATTTCACCCTGCATTTATAAATATCGTGATTATTTTGTTGAAATACAGGCTGTAGATGATGAAAAGGTGTTAAGCTATTAAGTTTAATTTTTGTTTATTTTATACGAATAATTCTAAAATAATTGTAAAGCATTTGCAAAAGACCAAGAAGTTTTACCTGAGATTTCCCAAAGCATTATTTTCAAAATTTTAAGTACAAAACTTTAGTAAATGTTTCTCGTTCTGATAATTTATGTTTTATTCTATTCTTTAAAAATGAATATAAAACCATATAACTCCTATTTTCAAAAAAAAAAAAAATAGCATTAAGTATGGGCGACAAAATGCTCCATACGCGATCACTCGCATTTCACGAAAAGGCGCGATTACTCTAGGGTGACTGAGAACGAAAATGAAATTCTTATTTTAGAATAGTGTTCAATGTCCACTTAGCGTCAGGTGGGCTGTGTGAGGTTTTTGGTGAGCCTTATTTTATAAAAAAAGATGTGAGAAGTTGTGTAATGTGCGTGTGCAGGAGAGGCGTTTCGTGTGCACGTCGTCGTGGTACCTGTTCCTGCGGCTGCACGGTGTGCTGTGCGCGCGGCTCGGCGCGGCGCGGCGCGCGGCGGCGGCGCTGGCGGCGGAGTGCGGCGGGGCGGGCGGCGGGGCGGCGTCCGCGCTGCGCCTACGCCCCGGCAGCCTGGCGCCCGCCGCGCCGCCCGCCGGCCACTACCCCGCGCTGCTGGAGCTAGTGCGCGCCGTGCTGGACGGCAACACGGAGCCGGCCGCCTACGAGGACGCCGTGCGCGAGATGCTCGGCATCAAGGCCTACCCCGCCTACACACTCGACAAGATCGTCTCCATCGCCGTTAGACAGGTGCGCTGCACGTCCCTTACAGGGAACTGTTACTAAATTAAAATAGCTAATAGACACAATTGTTAACAAACATTGAATTCATTAAGAAAATATTAATAATATATTCTATATATAATTTTATAATTGTTTCCAAAATAAAATTGCGCAAAAGGATAAATATTTAATACATATTATGAGACAGATCTTTTTAAATACATTATATACATCATTTTAAATACATACGACTGATTAAAACTACTTTCACGGATTTTATCGCGTTTAATTTTGATTTTAATTATTTTTATTTTTAATTCCATGGTATTATTTTTATTTTTAATGGCATGACCATCCGTCATGGGGGACTGAGATGACTGTTGCTTATGGTTAATTAAAAAAAGCTTAATAAAAAAAAGCTAGTTTTAATCAATGTGTAGTGTTCGCGTAAAGAAATGATTACATAGGTATATTACTTTTAAGAATAAATTGTTCTTATTGAAATATTTTTTTTACTAAGATCGACTGCATAATTAAGGCAGAATTACAAACATCCGTGGTGCTAATGAGTTTTGTGCTATTACTTAATCAGAGAGAGAGATCCATTTGAAAATTGTGAAATTGATATGATAATGTTATGACAATGATGAGAACCATGCGATGTGCATTTGACAGAGTGTCAGTGTTGAATACACGCATGCTGCCTTCCTACTGAAGTCTATTGCCAGCCGGGTTAGGTTGGTGCGTATGCACATAGAGTAGCTACAATTGTGTCCATGGTGAGCTATTAGGTTATTCGTTGTGTGCACAGAGTAGGTACAGTAATTTGCATTGTGTACAGCTGCAACACTGCGCGTCGGAGCCGTGGTCTGTTCGCGCGGCGGAGATGGCAGCTCGAGCGCTGCGTGGCGGGGCGGGCGGCGGCGCGTGCGGTGGGGCGGGCGGCGGCGCGTACGTGCGGCGCGCCGCCCGCTACCTGCGCCAGGACCACACCGCCTTCCTCGTGCGCCTGGTCAGTGCCCGCCGCCGTCAGCGCACAGCCTCTACATGTGCTGCGTCTACCCCTTATTAATATTAATAAAATTGTAACCACTAAGACCACAAATAGCACTAGTAGTACTAGTAACTTACAAATGCTAGTGTAGAGACTAGTGACAATACTAGGATTCCCTGTGCTACAGCCACCAGGCCTCCACCACCGGACAAATAATAATGGAAAGTATGTACTCACGAGAAGTGTTCTAAAGACGTATATATATGAGTTTACGTGCACGAGCCGTAAGTTGCTCAATATGAGACCTAAAAGATAGGTTCTGGTCAATAATTATTCCGAGGTATCTAATTTTGTCAACAGTTTCTAATCCCGAACAACTACATGCATTTACCAGATCGCAGGTATGAGCTATAAGCGAAAGATTTTCATCTAAGGGGAGAGAGACATTACGGATTGCAAATGTTACATATTTAGTTTTATCGATATTAATCGTTAGCAAGTTCCCACTTAGCCACTTAAGAACTCTATTTAATCCAGATTGTGCACAAGCAAACGTATCTTTCCAATTATCGCCGCTGAAAACCAAAGCTGTATCATCCGCAAAGGACAAAATTCTCCCATTAGTACCTTCATGGAACACAGATAATAATAATAATAATAATTGATGTAAACCAAAAATAAAGTCTGACCTATTGTTTCTTCATCACTGGTATGCTCTCCTATTGTAACGCATTGTGTTCTACCTGTGAGATAACTTTTAAACAGATCTAGCTGTAAATTCCTGACACCAAGCCCCTCAAGTTTATTTATCAAAAGTGGGAAAGTGATTCATGCATGCCATGTAGCGATTGTGTAAGGATATCAACAGTCTCGTGTCGTCCCGTAGGTAGCATGAGAGGCGACAGAGGAACAATACGTCGGGAGATGGGCAGCACTGTCACGAATTCGTAAAAGCAGAAAGTAGTTATCTTCCAAGGATAAATACGTTGATGAAGGCTAAATTTTTTGGATACAATCCCGAGTTTCGTTCTTGAGGAATGTTAAAACATCTATGTAATTAAATTAACAACTTTTGTTCATACAATAACAATGCCAGGTCAGAGTGTATTTTGATAATACATTATAGGAGCTGCTGTGCCCTACAATCTTAAAAGTTGATACTAATAATAAAGACTACTACTGATTATATATTTAATTCTGAATTATTGATAGTGAGTACAGTGTGCGACGACGCATGTTTGCGTACTGAATTGATGAGAATGAAAGATAATACAAATAAGGTAAAAATGCTGATTTACAGAAGATCGTACATACGAGGTGTGTTCAAAAAGTAAAGTGACTGAATTTCGCGGGCAACGCACATTCGATTTTTGTATTTTGTTGCGTTGGTACACATGTCCTGAGCATATGTTTCAAGTTTGAAGTGTATAGCATGTTTAGTTTCCACGGAAAGTCACCAACATCTCGTCAATACAATCGTAACTGCCAATTGAACAAACTTCTTTGCAGTTTTGTATCAGCTTTTCAAAAAGCTGAGATATAGGTGCTGCATTATCAGTGCTACGGCGTTCATCTCTGGTGCTCGCATCATCAAAGTCGAAGGCAATTCAGCAATGTCTCGAACCTGTTCTTGCTCATTATACAACGATAAATCTCTCTTCCTGTACCATCTGTGCTGTACCAACATGTGTAATGTGTGTGGTTCTCTTTGAAAATTGAGGTATAGTACAACATATCGATAAAAGCCTTCAGCTCAATTACGTCAAGGTCTTGAACACATGTCTGGTTTTGATAGTTAGGTCTTATCTTTCTAGTTTTTTCGTTGTATGCTTTACAATTTCTTTTAACATATCATCAGTAAAAAACATCATCATTCTCTAAACCATTTCCCATTATCTGGGGTCGGCGCAGTAAACCTTCTTGTTCCATTCCTCTCTATCAGCCGTCATTTCCATACTTACTCCTTTCATTCTCATATCACTCTTCACACAAATGCCATAAATCGGATGATGTTGTAATATTGTTCAAAACATCTCCGAAGTTCCTTTTCAATCCTGGAGATTGCTGAACGATGTTGTGTTGCAAAGTCCTTGATCGCGAAACTGGAGGTTGAAACGACCAACGGAACCGATTTTTTCCGAAATAGTTCCGGTATCTTGATAATGGAACATCATCATCGGAAGATGCATCATCAACTGGCAGATCATTTGTATCGTGATATTCATTTAACTCTTCAACATCAATTTCAGAGTCTGATTGACACTCACCATCAATGACGTGGTCAAATGGTACATCTTCTACATCACTGCAGTCTTCATTTGGTAATTCCGGCACGTCCCTTTCATCCTCGGAATCTCATTCACACTCTTCTAACCATCTAATGATATTTTGATCACGTTCAGACATGATAAACCTAAAAAACAACACGAAAATGTTAGCACTAAAAGTAACGTAACAACCTAACGTCGGTCACCATGACCGCATGCGAAATATATTTACCTGTATTTTTTTATTGCGCGCACGTGTTGCTTGGTCGAGCGCAGGGCGAAAACTGGAGAGGGCGGGGAAAAAGTACATAGAGTCACAGGTGCGTGGCCCGTGTATTAACGGAAATATTTGAAAAAATATATCGCCTGGAGTCACTGTGACCGACGCTAGGTGGTTAAGGGTTAAAAATGAATAGGGGTTTACTAAAATCATTTTTTGATAATGTCAATAATATCGGAAATAATCGCTCCAAAAGTTAAAAAACAATGTGTCCCCCCCCCCCCTCTAACTTTTGAACCATAAGTTTACAAAGTATGAAAAAAATCTGGAAAGTAGAACTTTATAAGGACTTTCTAGGAAAATTATTTTGAACTTGGATGGAAACAACAGTTTTTGTACAAACTCATAAGTGGGAACACTTACTGTGACGGACGGGAAACTATGGAACCCTACACTGAGCGTGGCCCGACACGCTCTTGGCCGCTTTTTTAATCTTCGAAAGTATGATCATGTGTCTACTTATCGCTCTCAACTTAACTGGTTACCCATTCGTCGTGAATGTAGCGTTTTGTGTTTAGACTAAACACATAGCAGATATTCTCCTAAACCATCACAGTTGTCAAGTAAAATATGCTAGGTGCGTGTTTGTCACATGGAAGGTATTAATTGACAATATTCTAGCTGCTGCACATTGCATGTATTAAAAAGTTGTCATGGTTCGTTGTACAATTCCAAAAGCGCATAGCAACTTATTTCATATGAACGATCGATTGATGAACTCGATACTCTTCCTAGTCAAAATGTTACAATCTCAAAAAATTGCACAAAGCAGATTTTGGTTTGACTACGACTATAGATAATAAACTTATTAATACTTTTGATAGCATAATGCATTTGAGTGTTTTGCTTTCACATAGTGCTGTGTTGTGTGCATCTTATGTTTGGAAGCTTTCATCGTGTGGTGGGAGGAATATATTTTAATATAGACCTGTTTGTGTTGTGTAGTGTTTGAAGATGCCCATACGGTGTCCGACACTATTATTCTAGTCTATTTTAGATCTCTTTTTTTACTCAGTTCACTATTTTGTTATAAATGTTACTTCCATTAGGATTTGTACTTGCGCCATGATACGGGCATGCTTTACAAATACACATACGAGCAGTTTACATACGTAAATTTCACAAGGATAAACATCCAAATCTGGGATAATTATTTATAGCCCATATAAATACTTGTTCCTTGCGGGATTTGAACCCATGGCCCTCAGCGTTTGTAACTCGTTGCCAAGCCACTGCGCCATGGAGCGGTCAGATCGCATGAACTTTGCTGTCAAGCATGATTATGTTAGCAAAGAGTGTGATGTTCTGTGATAATTGAGAGAGTCTGTTTAATGGAGGCGTGTGTCGTTTTTTGCAGTACGGCGGAGACGAGTGCAGGGTGACGTTCGAGCTGCTGGAGGGCGGCGGCGAGGGCCGCAGCTCGCCGCACAACAACGACAGCTCCCGGCTCTCGCCTACCGCACAGGTTACTGCCACCAACAAACATACCGATGCGCATATTATACGTTCGGATATTTATAAGATCAATTAACAACATAGGTTCTGTACATATCATATATTCCTATATGTATTCTATATATTAAAACTTTTTATAAATTAATAGTGGTAATAAACTCTTAAAATTTTATTAATTTTGAAATTATGTGATAGATGATGAATAGAAATGGAAGTTGAACATCAAACATAAAGATGACAGTTATACAATAAATCAGAATACCCCACTATTTGTATTCATAATACTTTTAAGAAATTGAAAGGTAACAAACAGTACTTACAGTACTAGTATAGTTGAGTATATATGTTATACATGCGCAGTTTTGTTATGTAATATTCTATATATTTTTAAACGTTACTTCCTTATTAGAATTTTTTATGTATTGGGGGGGGGGGGGGGGGGGGTTATATGAAAATATTGACAAGGAACATCCGGAGCCATAATAATGATTTGTACGCTGTACAAATTAGTAGTGTCGTGAGGGATGAGGTCGCTGATGTCATTGGTAAGCGAGTGCGGTGCAGGGCCGTGGAATGAATGGTTGTGTACTGCAGGGGCGCGGTCGCGAGTGCAGCAGCACGCCGGTGTCGCGCGTGGCGGCCTGGTCGCTGTACGCGGAGCGCTACGCGCGGCCGGACGCGGCAGGTGCGGGCGCGGGGGCGGGTGCAGCCGCGCGCCACAAGCCCGTGTTCCTGCGCCGCAACGCGCGCCGCGCCGGCGCCGCCGACACCGGCGCCACCGCCTGCAGCAGCGCCGCACCGCCGCACGCACCCTCGCACGCACCCAACGTGCGCCGTCGCAAGCCGCCGCGCCTGCACGACCAGTCCGAGTGCACCCTCGCTACAGGAATACGGTCAGCACCCTGCGCTCACTATCTTTTTTATTGTCCAGTTGTCATCAGCCTCTTATCGTTCACTCTTATATATACTCTTATTGATCTCACTTTGCAAGCGGGTTTGCTTCTCGCCGGATGATCCCAACGTTGTTGCGGATTCTGTCGCGGTACTTCAGGGTATGGAACTTTTTATTCCTTCCTCTGTGGTGCCCATCGGAGGCAAGTCTCAGCCATTGTTTGGTCGCTCCTGTAAAATAGCATCATGCTATAAGCAGGAGTGCTACCAAGCCTGGGCTGACGCATCAGCGTCCCGGGATGTAAACACCAGCGCTCTAAAAAAGAAGTATAATTCCGCCTCTAGGTCCTTCAAAAGAGTCATTGCCAAGGCAAAGTCAGAGCACATAGGCAGAATTGGCGAGAAACTAGTTCGCCTTCCTTCTGGAACCCGTGCATTCTGGTCTCTCGCCAAGGCTGTCCAGGGGAATTTCTGTCAGCCATCTCTTCCATCTCTGCACAGGGAGGACGACTCACTGGCCCATACCGAAAAGGAGAAAGCCCATCTTCTAGGCTCTTTCTTTGCGTCCAACTCGACTCTCGATGACGGGGGGAGTAAGCCGCCGACCATCCCGCGGTGTGAGTGCTCCATGCCGGAAGTGCACTTCACACAGCGCTCGGTTCGCAAAGCACTCCTCTCCCTGGACATCCACAAGTCGAATGAACCTGACGAAATCCCCCCAATTGTGCTGAGGTTGTATGCTCTAGAGTTGCCACCGGTTTTAACGCGTCTTTTCCGGTACTCCTACTCCCTAGGCGTAGTCCCAAAATTGTGGAAGACTGCTTTCGTCCACCCGATCCCTAAAAAGGCGACCGCTCAGACTCGTCCAACTACCGGCCTATCGCCATCACCTCCTTGTTCTCCAAAACAATGGAGTCCATTGTAAACTGCCAGCTCATGAGGTACCTTGAGGATCACCAGCTGATTAGTGACCGCCAATACGGTTTTCGCCGTTGTCGATTAGCTGGTGATCTTCTGGTCTAACTCGTAGATGGGCTGAGGCAGTAGAGTCCAAGGGCGAGGCATTGGCCGTTAGTTTGGACATTGCGAAGGCCTTCGATCGGGTTTAGCACAAAGCCCTTCTTTCGAAGCTCCCTTCCTATGGGCTTCCCGAGAAATTGTGCGATTGGTTCACCAGCTTTCTTGCAGATCGGAGCATCAAGGTCGTTGTAGACGGTGCAAGCTCCGATTGCAAGCCTATTAATGCTGCTGTTCCACAAGGCTGCGTGCTATCGCCAACGCTGTTTCTTCTGCATATCAATGATATGTTGCAAACCCGTAACATTCATTGCTATGCAGATGACAGCACTGGTGATGCTCTTTACACCGGCCGAGCCAATATTACTCGGGAAAACGTCTCCGAGTGCCGGGACAAACTTGTGTCTGAAGTCGAGTCTTTGCTGAACAGATTCTCGGATTGGGGGCGACTAAATCTAGTCCAGTTTAACCCCCAGAAGACACAAGTCTGCGCGTTAACCGCTAAAAAGAACCCCTTTGTCGTATCTCCTCAGTTTCAAGGCACTCCCCTTGTTGCTTCAGCCAGTATCGGAATCCTCGGCGTCGACATATCGAGTGACGTGCAGTTTCGTGGTCACTTGGAAGAAAAGGCCAAATTGGCCTCTAAAAAGCTTGGCGTGCTCAGCAGAGCGGGACAGTATTTCATGCCGGCACACCGCCTGCAACTTTACAAGGCGCAGGTTTGGCCGCACATGGGATACTGTTCTCATCTCTGGGCTGGGGCTCCCCAGTACCAGCTCCTTCCACTTGACCGCATCCAGCGCAGAGTGGCTCGAATAGTCGACGACCGAGTGCTTTCCGATCGGCTCGATTCACTGGCATCGCGAAGAGATCACTTTGCATTTTCTTTCGCATATACCATGGAGAGTGCTCTGAGGAATTGTTCGGATTAATCCCAGTCGCCAAATTTCGTGAACGCACTACGCGGCAAACGTCCCGACACCATCCACACCATCTGGATGCTTGGCGGTCCACCACTGTACGTTTCAAAAGGAGTTTTCTTCCGCGTACAACCTCTCTGTGGAATAGTTTACCACCGGCGATTTTTCCGGACCGATACGACTTGGGGACCTTCAAGAAAAGAGCTTACTTCTTTCTAAAGGGCGGGCAACGCACCTGCAATGCCCCTGGTGTTGCGGTTGATCATGGGCGGCGGTAGTCACTTAACATCAGGTGAGCCGCATGCTCATTTGCCCCCTCTTCTATAAAAAAAAAACTTCCTATTGATTATATCACAATTAGTTATTGTGTATTTACGGTGATGTCGTCCGGTGGGCGTGATAAGAGATGACAGAGGGAAAGAAATATCTTTGTAATGAAGTTACTAATAGTATACAGCAGTAATATGTAGCAACGATAGATTTTCACAACTACGCGGTCATTTAGTTTCACACAATCTGTATATGTGTTGTGTATATTGATGGTATATATTTAATGCGATGGAGCCATGCCCGTCTATATTTTGATATCAGGTGTAGCAGCCAGACTAATCAACCCTAAACGGGAATAAATAATATATACTCTGCTGCTACCATAACGCGGAAGGCGAAGATAAAAAACATTTATTTTCTAACTATCCCTGGCTACTGAGATACTGCGGACTGCATGTAGATAATTTGACGTTCTTATAAAGAAACAAGAAGCAGCCACAAATATCATTCAGCGCCACATCGACTTCACACGCCGCTATCGTCACGTATCCGTCGACCAATGGGGAGCCGTTTCTTCAACGCCGCAGCTCGCTTCTTCTTGCTGTTCCGGAGCTGTATTCTACGCCGCCGCCGCTCACCGACTACGCGCGCGCACCGATCTGCATGTCTTTTATAGCCCGGTCCAGCGACGTAGCTTCGTGAACAACACACAAGTCTCACGCCGGGAAACGAAACGTACATAATAGTTGTATATTTTGGCTAATTTTCATTGGTCATAATATAAGTATTATAATTGGTTAGGAAAAGTAAAAAAATTGTTACCATTGGTAAACCAATTGTGAGCCGGCCATATAAATATAGGCAAGATGCAAATATATTTCATTCCAGTCCACAGTCCATTCTATATTCATACTCCAGTTGGACTTACATAAACAGTCGTTTCATTTCTCCACCTTAAAACCACTCGGAGTCTGTTAATAGTGGACCGTGCATCTCCACTATTACACAGGAAAGTACAACATTCTCACAGAATACCAACGTAAAACAACTATGCTGCTATGTGTTGCATAGTGAGTGTAAAAACTGTTTACTGTTTTATTTTATGTAAATTTGAATCATTTCACATTAGCCTTCAAGGACAATAATTCATCTACAAAGATGAGTTTAATGTCTGTAACACTTTGTATATTTATGATTAAATGGACTGTGTCTTATAAAAAAGTCTGGTCTTATAAAAAAGTTATGTTCTTTCTGTTTAGTATACTGATAGAATATTAGTGAGGTTAGGTGTTCAGCATAAATTTTGTATAAGAAAGAATTTGTTAAGGTAGCTGTTTTAATTTTATATTATTGTTTGGTAAATGATAATTAGTTAAATGAAAACTTATAATACCGGCCGTGCGCTTCGCCTTGTACCTCGTCTAGCAGCTGGGGTGTTGTTGCGAAGTAACGAGTGCCTGTTTTACACTCTCGCGATGGCGTTCAGTTTGCGTTAAGCCAGCAACGATGTAAGAAGTAGCAATAATAGCTGCATCAATTCTTGCCGCAATAAGTATTGTTCGATGCCTGACCGTTTTAAAAAGGGAAGTTAAAAAAATATACAATGGATTTGTCTTGTAATATTGTTTATTACGCACTAGAATGTAATGGATTTTTAAAAATCAGCTTTGTGCAGCACATGTCAAATTATACTTTTCTATTCACCAATGGAATAATATACCTAATCAAATAAAATAGTCAACACAAAAATCAAGTAAACAGCACGCTCGCGTCACTCGCCAGGTCCTTTGACTCGTGCCTAAAAACCGCGACCGACGTGAGAGACCACGAACTAACGTTTACACTCGCACCTCGTGGGTCGCGGCTCGCGGCTCGCTTAGCGACTCGCCTCGCTGCTCGCGCGAGAGTCAACGTGATATTAGACATGTTAGTTGTCACAGATGGCAACACATCTGTGCTCCAATGTGTGGTCGTTGGCGTGGCTCAGTGCGTTATAACATAAGGTGTGTGTATGTGTATGTTGACAGGCTGGTGGGCGGGCGCGCGCACGTGGCGTACCGCGCGGGCAGCCTGGCGGCGGCGCGCGCCTCGCACGCGCGCCTGCACGCCGCGCGCCGCGCGCGCTTCCGCGCCTGGCTGCGGCGCCGCCAGCACCACCACCCGCAGTACCAGCTCCACCAGCCCGCCTAGCCCGACCGACACCCATCACACCCGTCACTCATACCCACAGGATACCACACATAATTGGAATGTAATTAAGCTAAAACCTCCAAACAAAAAATAAATCATTTTCGCGATAGGACGTAGTTACGCAAAACAATCCAACCCAAGTCAAGTCATAAATCAGTTATATATTCAAAAATAACGTATAGTCATCTATTCTTTCATAAAGTAAAATAAGAAATCTCGGTCAATAAAGAGAAAAAAGTCGTTATCACTATAAACCAATCAAAATAAATCGCGTTAACTTACTTATAAAAAAAAATTACACTTGCAAACTCCTAAAATATTTCTAAAGTAGCCTCTTGATGACTATATTTTCGCATAACAACCGTTCTATCTCGCGTTACATGTTTTAAACAAAAAAAGTGAACGTCGCCAATACCTAAGACATTCATGTTCAATTTAATTACATACTTAATTTATTTGATATTTTTGTAATACATACGGTATTATTATTTTTATATTTTCACTAATGTAATTTTTTGAATAAACATCCTCCGCTGGATAAGAATACTGCAGTGCAGCTTCACGCCGTACGGTTGGCGGTAGTGATTATTATATAATATATTAAACTTAATATAATAAAAAAATAATAATATACAAATAATATACGTAATAAAAACATTTTGTTCACTGTCTGATTTACAAAATACGCACAATAATAAATAATTTATTAATTTGTTTACTCGGAAAAACTACTTTTCAGGACTAAGTCTGCAAAGACCTATCTCAAAAGTAGTTTCAAAATTTTATTTATATGTCATTTTATAGCTTGGTTCATCATGTTTTATATTACACCCCAATGTCATGAATTTTTTTGTAGTTTATTTTTATTACAATGATTTTGTTAAATTGTATTTATTATTATATGCAGTATTCTTTTCCTTGGCTTGCGAAGGTTTTTAAAAATCTTTGCAAAATTGAAATGGGTTCTGAAAAAAGGGATACAGGGTATTTGTCTGTATTGTCTCGAATAGAGTTGCGTGTTGTGTTGTAAATAAAGTAAATTTGAGCTGCATGACGTCAGAGCCGGTTTCAATAAACAAAGGAGGCAGCACACAGACTTGCACTACGTATTGTGACGTGTCCACTTGCTCCCAGTTGTACCTTGAACCGTCCCCGTGGGGGATGACAACAGAGGGAACTTGCATTTTAGTGGAAAATCTCATTTGGCGTGTATCGTCGTGACTTGGATGGCCGAATGTCACGTTTTAGTGGCTTAGGCGCTTTTTAGTTACGTAGGTTAAGTGTCTCCGACCCCCGCCCATGTACATACAGCTCGGCGCGTCGGAAGATCTCTTTTGTTATTAATAAGTACAGTGCGCATCCGTTGTAAATAGCGTGGAGGTGTGAATTAATGAGTACTGTTGAGGAACCAATCTTGTTAATTTGTAAAGAAGTGACTCTTGAGAAGTAATAAATATTATTATATTTATAATAAAAACCGTTGTTTTCTTCAACGACTAAACCATTTCCTCTATCCTGTTTTCCGTTATTCAATGTATTTACATACATTCATAATTTCATTATCATCATCTTCACAGCCTATCAATAGTCCTTTTAGAAAAACGAAGACGATTCATATCTTTTGTATGCGATCGACCGAAAATGGATAGAGTTCTTTTAGATGCCGCTGTTGAAGGTCAATTGATAGATAAGTAGGTAAGCAAGAAACATACATTAGACTGATAAAAAAACTCAAGTTAACACATTTTATTCATAGTTTGATATGTATTTTCATGAATTGAAATCAAAAACTATATTACTAGACTGAACAATTGAAAACAAAAATGTCACAGCTGTGGATCGGACGCGTAGCTGGCATAGGTAGTAAATATGGTAGGAAAGATGTTTGGTAGTATTTTTAACAGCTTTACTGTGTTCACAAAATAATAGTACTACGTACAGAAGTTGTACTCTTTTGATCTTGACTACTTGCCAACGTTCACAAGGAACACTATTATCCTCCCATTTTCACTAAAAATCTTTGAAAAAGCTTACATTTTTAACCTTTTGAGCGCCAAAGTCGCCTATACTTGACCAGCACCTGCGGGCCCTGAGCACCAACGACGTCTATAGTTAACAAAATACCTGGCCCACAAAAGTAAGAAATATGTATAGATATTGGAAAATTATTACTGGTATTTTAATTCTACACCTCAAAAAAGAATAACCTAAGTGGATAAAAAAACAAGTCTCCTAGAGCCACAAGTACTAAGAAATATTGAACTAAAAAAAAATGGATTTTTATCTAAGCAAATACTATGTCCAACACGCCAAAGTCGTCTATGATTGACCGCTAGTGTCGAACGCGGGAGGCTCAAACGTGTTATTTTTTCCTAGCATTATTGATATTTGAATAAAACAAAAGGTTAGAAACATAAAACTATAATTAGCTACATGAATGAAAAATGTTATCTGATCATCTTCGCATAATAAATCTAATATTTCAACTTTGGCGCATCCTTAGCGCGTTATCGATTATTATCATTTATCAGTTCATTGGGCGCCGTGGTCTAGAATAGACGATCTCTAGTATATACAGTAATCTATGGACGACACCCTGATGGCGTCATAAACAAATAGCGGAAAAATTAGTGCAGTGCAACATGAACGATTCCTCAGAACTCATTCGCATTTTGCAAAGTGTCTATGATGATGATTTTATTTATTTTAATAATATAAAATTACAAATAATAAATGTTTATTTTTTTCTTAAGGTATGAAGAGCAATTTTTCACATTGTGTTGTGTGATTTTCTTTCTCAATCTCAAAATACTACTACCAGATGGTAGCATCAGCATCATATCAAACCCCTACTGTCATAAAATAAATAAAAATAAAATAAAATGATTTTTTATTCAATAAAGATTACAAGTAATTCTTACTGAAAGCCAATATTATTATATCGTTGATGTTAATTTTGATTCCATATATCAGTTTCATAAGAATTTATGTAAGTACTTCAAACATTGTGAAAGTACAGATCGTGTACCAAATTGTTAATAATTAATGTAAAACACGCACGCACGCACACACACGCACACGCACACGCGTTCATACAATATCAAATTATTTAAAATAAGAATTCCTTAGATAAATACATAGTACTAAAATGTAAATTGATAGCATGTTGTGATTACCTTTAAGTGATGTACATTTAGAAATAACCAAACCGTAAATTTTAATTAACCTTTTGAGCGCCAAAGTCGTCTATACGTGACCAGCACCCGCGTGCCCTGAGCGCCAACGACGTCTATAGATGACAAAAAACCCGGCCCACAAAAATATGAAATATAGACATTGGAAAATTATTACTGGTATTTTAATTCTACACCCCTCAAAAAAGAATAACCCAGCAACATGTGAGTATAAAAAACAAGTCTCCTAGAGCCACAAAGACTAAAGAAACATTAAACTAAAAAAAATGGATTTTTATCTAAGCAAATACTATGTCCAGCACGCCAAAGTCGTCTATGTTAGACCGCTAGTGTTGTAATGCGTTAGCCATAAATTTATTGAAAACTATTCAAAATTAAGCTCAAACGTGTTATTTTTTTCTATTATTATTGATATTTAAATAAAACAAAAGGTTAGAAATATAAAACTATAATTAGCTCCATGAATTAAAAAAAAATTAACAAATTATCTTCGCATAATAAATCTAATATCTCAACTCTGGCGCATCCTTAGCGCGACATCGAAAATCAGTTCACTGGGCGCCGTGGTCAAGTATAGACGACACGTTGATGACGTCATAAGCGATTAGCGGGAAAATTAGTGCAGTGCAACATGAACGATTCCTCAGAACTCATTCGGATTTTGGAAAGCGTCGACGATGATGAATTTTCGGAAATTTAAAATTATCGTGAAACCAAAGTTTTTCGTTTTCGATTAACTCTACCTCAGTGAGGTAGGAATACACTTTATAGTCTTTTTACGGTTAATTTCTTTTTTATAGCATAGGGTAATAAACGAGCACACAGTCCACCTGATGGTAAGTGGTTGCTGTGGCCCATAGACATTTACATCTATCCTCGATTACGAATCAAAATGCAGATGCGCTCTCACCCGTGAGGACTTAGATGGAATGCCTCGTTTCCAGTAAAGAGGGTCTCCGGTTCTCTACACTTACTATACGAAACACAGCAGCATTAAGCTACTATTTGATGCCGATATTCCGTGAGAGCGTGGTTCTTCCCCGGTTGAGCCGACCCATTCGTGCTACAACTACTCTCCCGTATTATAACTGCAGTATGGCTCTACCACGTTAGAAAATTTGCTTTGGACAGCTAAACATTTATGTTTTATTATTCCATAAGATTTTTATTATTTTAAGACTAATATTACCTATAATTTATTAATTATTTTTAATTATTATTTTCTATATTAAGTACTGATTGAGTTAAAGACCAAGATTTTGATATTTTATGACTAGACCTAGTGCAAATAATTATTTACAATTGTTGAATAATTATGTACCCTTTGTTGATTTCTGTAATAAGTACTGATTTTTTATTCCATGACCAAGATTTTAATATTATAAGACTGATTTTTCTAGTGCGAATAATTACCTATATACAGTTGTTGATTAGTGAATAATTACGTACCTTTTCTATTTTAATAATATAAAATTACAAATAATAAATGTGTTTTCTTTACTTAAGGTATGAAGAGCAATTTTCATTTTGTGTTGTATTTTGTGTGCTATTTTCTTTCTCAATCTCAAAATCATTTAGCAACATCAGTATCATATGAAACCCCCTTTATCATAAGAGCGTAAGACTTTTCTTCTGTGATATACTTGGCCTACGCCTTGCCATAAAATATTTTGAATAGATGTCTGTATATTTTGGTTACATCGATTTTGAAATCGATACACAACGTGCGACACGGCTACATCTCTAAGAAAGTTTCAAAAAGAAAGGTCAGCTACGCCGTTGTCGTCCAGTCGTGACAGTGACGTCATCACGACGGAGAGTAGTGTTGTGGTTTACTACTATTTTATTGTTATTGTTTGTTTTTTATTTATGTACAAAGTACATATATAAAAAGAGTGGAAGACAGCACAAGATTAAATAAAACACACCCGATTATAAAGACTCATTTATTGTATAAAAAACCAACAAAAACAAGTTATTTTGTGTTATCGATATATCAACTCTTGGCAGCACTGTTTTTTTCGTAGGTATTTTTGTTTACTTTTCGCTTTGGCGTACAGGACACGGTAGTGAGTTTTTGGCGTGGCGCTCAAAAGGTCGATGTAATAATGTATCAATCGTTGGTAATCCTAATAAAGAGAAAAAAAAATATTTTACCTTACCACTGGTTCAAAAATAACCTCTCCTGGGAAGAACCAGCAAGAAACCCAGAGGGACTTTTTTTAAAAATAAATTTTAGAATGTCAAGGGTCACAAATATTTACAAAATTTATTTTAAAAACAGCTTGGAAGCGACAACCTCATTCCCAGGGGTAGGCAGTCCCATCAAGCGTGTATTCATTTATATCATAATAACCCTCTTTATACAGTTTTTGTTTAATTAAATATTTAAAGTTGGTAATAGAAAGACCTTGTATATTTTCTGGGACTTTGTTGTAATAGCGTATATATTGTCCCAAGAATGAATTACTGACTCTGTGGAGTCGAGAAACTGGTAGCACCAGCTTGTGTTTGTTCCTAGTGTTTACAAAGTATATGTCACTTTTTTTACTAAAACTACCTTTATTTTTGTGAACATACATCAAATTTTCATAGATATACCGAGAGGCCAAAGTTAATATATTTATTTCTTTAAATTTTCTCTAAGAGTCTCGGTTTAAGATTGTAAATAGCTCTAATGGCCCTCTTCTGCAAAACAAAAATAGTTTCTAAATCAGCCGCATTCCCCCATAGCAAAATTCCATATGACATTATGCTATGGAAATAACTGAAATAAACGAATCTAACTGTCTCGACATTAGTGAAGTCTCTAATCTTTTTTACAGCGTACGCTGCAGAGCTTATTCTGCTTGCTAGTTTAGATATATGGGAGTTCTGCTGAAGCTTAGCGTCGAGAGTGCTGCCAAGGAAAGCAGAGGACTCAACAGGACTCGGTTCTTCCCCATTTAAAAACACATTGGTACTCGGATTATTAACATTTGTTCTTGTAAATTTAATACATTTAGTTTAATTGCCGTTTAACCTTTTGAGCACCATAGTCGCCGATACTTGACAAGCACCTGCGAGCTCTGAGCGCCAACGACGTCTATTAGTCATTGAGTTATATAAAACAATGTCTATAGTTATCAAAAAACCCGGCCCACAAAAATATGAAATATAGATATTGGGAAGTAAGTACTGGTACTTTAATTCTACACTCCTCAAAGAAGAATAACCTAGCAACATGTGATTATAAAAACAAGTCTCCTAGAGCCACGAATACTAAGAAACATTGAACTAAAAAAAATGGATTTTTATCTAAGCAAATACTATGTCCAGCACGCCAAAGTCGTCTATGTTTGACGGCTAGTGTTGTAATGCGTTAGGTATAGATTTATTGAAAACTATTTAAAATTAAACGCAAACGTGTTATTTTTTAAATTATTATATATATTGATATTTGAATAAAACAAAAGGTAAGAAACATAAAACTATCATCAGCTACTTAAATAATAGAAAATTTCAGCAAATCAACTTCACATAATAAATCTAATGGGTGCGTTTGGCAGAAAAAAGCGCTAGCAAGCGCTTACAAGCGCTAAAATAGTTTTCGGCCAGGACACGATTGCTACTTCAGTAGCGCTGACACAATCCGCCATTTTGCTTATTTATTTTTGTTTGTTTTGAAGTAGAAATTATAAGTTGTTTTGTGCAATATTAGTTTTAAGTAATATAATGACATGAATAGATATATACATGTTATTAAAAATCATGATTGGTAAGTTTTTAATATGAATACTTTACAAACATATATTTAAATTAGATTAGGTTCCCTGGTTAAAACTAACATCGTGTCCTGGAGGAAAATAGCTACTTACGATTTGATAGCGCTTACCGCTTACGATCACCATTTTGCTTACAAGCGCTTGCTAGCGCTTTTTTCTGCCAAACGCACCCAATATCTCAGCTCTGGCGCATCCTTAGCGCGTCATCGTTCAGTTCATTCGGCGCCGTGGTCAAGGATAGACGACACCCTGATGACGTCATAATAGCGGAATAGGTAGGTAATAGCGGAAAAAGTAGTGCAGTGCAACATGAACGATCCCTTAGAACTCATTCGCATTTTGGAAAGCGTCGATGATGATGAATCTTTTATTTTAATAATATAAAATTACAAATACCTAATAAATGTTTATTTTTTTCTTAAGTTATGACGAGCAATTTTACATTTTGTGTTGTGCGATTTTCTTTCTCAATACATGGTATTGACTGAAACCTCTATTATATTTGCTGATGACATTTCCATTATTATTCCGCATAAAAAAAAACAGAATTTAAATAATAAATTGAATCTAGTATTGAACCAGGTTACAAATTGGCTGACACATCACAACCCAGAGATTAATTTTAATAAAACCAAAATTATACAATTCCCACCAGTTCAAAAACATCACTAAATATCGCTTTTACTTATAATAATATACCTATAGGAACTGTTGACAACTTCAACTTGTTAGGCCTGGAAATCGACTGCCATATAAACTGGAAAGCCCATATAAATAAAGTAAAAAATAGGCTATCAAAAATTACTAACGTATTAGTCGCATTTCTACTGCCGGTCAATCCAGTCGCTTCATAGTAATGTGGCGGCTCTAATGCCGAACCTACAATATTTTCGTAGCGTTAGCATACCAACTGCGCGAAAATAATTCGAAATGGCGTGTCAACCTAAACGCTCCGATACCGTCGTAGTTAACGAGTTCCTGGCCTTTGTTCAACAAAAATTGGACGTCATGGACCAGGTGTCCCTGGAGCAGATACTGATGACCAGCTTCACCGAGGACGAGATCATCCAAGCGAAGAAGGTGTTAGCTTAGCAGATTCAGCCGTGACCCAAATCCGTCTTATAACACGTCATAGAGATGGACGCCGTAAGAAAGACCTGCAAGACATCTTCAGGCTGTTCAATGAGACCGATCCTGATGACATCCCAACTTTCGTCGCGCGTGATCTCAACAGGCTGCCTCCCGTGACGTTCGATCACGTAGACGTGACCAGATTGTTGAAAGACATCACCACGTTGAAAGCCGAAGTCACCGATCTCCGTTTTAAATTTGAAGAATCGGAACGAACCGCAACTGAGCTGAAAAACGAAGTCACTATGTTGCGCAACATAATTGCAACATCTGCGAATTCACCGCCGTCGCAGAATGTAAATACGACACGCGGTAATCGTAATAGTAGTCATATGATTGCGACCTGCACCGATGATTGCGACTCCGTCACGCGATACCGTCTGTCAGCGGGTTGATGACCGTGAACCTAGGGCGACCTCGGTCGTCATTGCATCACCACCTCAGCCCTTGACTGAACCCTTGAGTACTCCTCCGCCGAAGCCAACCTGTCAACAAGGGAAGACGTTTGCGGATGTTGCTCGAAAATCTTCACAACCGATACCCTCTTGTGGTCGAAAACAAAATAATGGGGATGTAAGATCAGTTCCTGTGGTGACCCGAAACAAGAGTGTTGTGTTTGTGATATTATTTAGAATAAAACACAAGTAATTTGCTAACGTATATGCTTCGTTTAATGCTCGGACAACCGACTGACATGTTTTTCGTCTTACCCTCTATGTGAAAACATTACAATCCCTCCACCATTACTTTAAAACAAATAACACTTAATTACATAATGTATAATACAAAACTACTTAAATATTAATCTAACAAACATGTTCAGCTTTAATATTTGTACTTAGCACTAGGATTTCTTGTGGAACGAACAGGATAACGGCGTTCGTTGGGCTCTTTCGACGTAAGGTCAAGGACATTTTTAGATTGAGAACTTTCATTAGAGTCTGGGGACACATTAGGACCTCCACTTGGCTCTATACCTTCCCCTTCTACTTCGGACTCGGTCGTTGCAATTTGGTTAGGATAATCGGTTTCTTGCACTGAGTGTCCACTACATTTTAAACCAGCTTCCCCGACAGAACTAGATAAAACCCCTCCTTTGTTATGTTGCTTTGTTATACAAAACTCATTTGATCCTTTGTACAAACATAAATGATCAATATGTTTTTCTACCACTAAATCTAAATCTAATATATGTACTAAATATATTCTATTACCAATTTTTTCTTGAACAATACCCTTTTTCCAAGTATGTTTATTTCCGTTGTAAAAGTAATGTTTAACCAACACTTGATCTCCTTTTTTTAATTTAACACTGCGTTGTCCTCCATAGTTTCTAGTTTGTGAGATCTGTTTAGAGCAAACATTTTGATAAGATTTAAAAGACAATGTTGAAGGTGAGTTTTGTGACTCAAGCGATTTCGTGCCTCGCAACAGATCGAAACGACAACGTAACGAACGGCCGAACATCAATTGAGCAGGAGAAAACCCTGTTGTTGTATGAACGGAGTTACGATAGCTAAACAAAAGGTTATTTATTTTTTTATTAATTGAAACTTGATTATTTTTTTCGATTAGAATTATTTTTATACCCTTTTTTATAGTTTTAACACTGTTTTCCGCTTGTCCATTAGAGGCCGGATGATAAGGAGGGCTAGTTATGTGTTTGATTCCGTTAATACTACAAAACTCGTTAAACTCATTAGAACAGAAATTTGTCGCGTTGTCCGTTACTAATACTTTCATTAAACCAAACCTACTCATAACGTCTTCCAACTTTATAATAATCGATAAGGTGTCTGTTGACTGCATAGAATAACATTCAATCCACTTGGTATGAGCGTCAACGATGATGAGGTAATGCTTACCCTCTAGTGAAAACATATCAAGATGCACACGTTCCCAAGGATTCTCCGGGTAGGGCCACGGAGAGAGCGGAGAGCGTGGTGGGGCGGATCGCATTGTACTGCATATGCTACACGAACCTATTTTTTGTTCAATATGTTTGTCGATATTTGGCCACCACATACGCGATCTCGCTTCCGCTTTAGTTTTCACAATTCCAAAATGGGAACTATGAAGTTCATTTAAAAGTTGCTCCCTAAATATGGTAGGTATTACTAATTTATGCCCCCTAAGAAGACAACCGTTTTCTACGCTAAGTTCAAACCTACAATTATAATAAGGTTTAAAATTATCATTTAGTAATTTTCCTGGCCAACCTTTGTTTACGTATTGCGCTACTCGCTTTAGAATCGCATCTTCCGCTGTCGCTAACTTAACGTCATTTAACGTAACTGGTTTCAAAATATTATTCGTTAAAAAATTTATGTACAAACATGTTTCTACCTCTGGGCCAAGCACTTTGTTGCACTGGCGCATACCGTCTATTGATCGGGATAGAAAGTCTGCAATGTTATCATCGCTTTTAATATACTTAATATTGAAATTATAACTCGACAAAAATAGAGCATATCTTTGTAACCGATTTGCTGCCAACTCTGGGATTCCTTTTTTATCACCAAATATTGTTATGAGCGGTTTATGATCTGTACGCAAAATGAACGGTGTCATTCTACCATATAAAAAATAGTGAAACTTTTTCACCGCGAAAACAAGGGCCGCAGCTTCTTTTTGAATCTGTGCGTAATTGCATTCTGCTTTCGAAAGTGAACGTGATGCATAGGCAATGACGCGTTCCTCGCCATTCCCTTGTACTTGCGACAGCACAGCGCCTAAACCAACAGGACCCGCGTCCGCTGTTACTATCGTCGTCAGCTCGGGGTTATAGTGAGCTAACACTCGTTCAGAAGCCATTTCTTGTTTAATAGCATTAAAAGAGTTTTCGTGCTCCTCTCCCCAATGCCACTTTGCGTCCTTTTTTAAAAGACAATTCAAAGGGCTTAGAACACCGGAAGTATTAGGAACGAAACACCTATAATAGTTTACTAGGCCCAAAAACGATTTTAATTCACTTACATTTTTGGGTCGTTTACAATTTAAAATAGCGTCAACATTTTTTTTGTGATTTGTGAAGTCCGTTTTTATCTATTACAAATCCTAAATATTCCACCGAATCCCTAAAAAACTCACACTTATCTTTCTTTAACCGCATACCAGCATCCTCTAATCTGCTTAAAACATTCTCTAAACGTTCCAAGTGTATACTACAATTTTCACCCGTCACTAAAATGTCATCAATGAATATGCAAACACCTTCAATATCACCCAGTAATTTTTCAAGTGTTTGCTGAAAAATAAAAGGAGCATTGGATAATCCAAAAACGAGCCGGTTATAACGGTATAAACCCTTGTGGGTATTAATGCAAGTCAGCTGTTTCGACTCATCCAGTTCCAACTGGTTGTAGGCCCTGGAGAGGTCAAGTTTGGTAAACTCCTCACCTCCATGGAGTTTGGCAAATATTTCTTCAATACGCGGTACTGGATAATTATCTACATACAGAGCTTTATTTAAGGTGACAGAATAATCCCCACAAATCCTAATATTTCCATCGGCCCGCAACACCGGAACTATTGGCGTAGCGATGTCGGAATGATCTATTTTTTCTAAAATACCTAATTCGACCAACCGTTTTATTTCAATTTCTACCTTATTTTTTAGGGCAAAAGGTACAGGGCGCGGCTTAAAAAATTTTAAAGGTACATTTGGTTTGATTTTCAAGGTAACTTTAAATTTATTAAATCTCCCCAATTCGTCAGAAAATAATTTTTCATATTTTTTTAAAAGCTTAGAACCTAAATCGCTCTCATTTGCACTATAATAACATGACCCACAAATCTTTAACTTAAACAAGCTCAAAAAATCACGTCCCAACAAAGTAGGTCGTTTATGTATTGTATCGATTACAAAAAATGTTATTCGCTGTGTACATTTTTCATACGTTAATGGTAATTCCACGGAACCCTTGGGTGCTATCTTACTCCCGTTATAACAATTTAAAACGATATTAGAAAAACGCATTCTAAACTTTGTTTTAAAATACGCTTCATAGACATCATTTGGCATCACCGAAACGGCACTACCGCTATCTATTTCACATAAAATGCTTTCGCCCGCTATCGTTACCATCTGTTGCATAGGCTCACCAGTTACTGACCTAATGTTATAAAATTCCTCACCTTCGACAATGTCGTCCCCTTCCTCCGTTACAAAATTATTATTCTTTATTTGTGTTTTACACATTCGTTTCAAATGTCCTATTTGATGACACTTTTGACATGTATAATTAATAAATCTACACTGATTTTTAACATGGTTCCTATAACCGCATACTTCACAAAACTTTTTTCGTTGTTGTTGTTGTTGTGATCCCAACCGTGATGTACTCGCGCGCACGGCAAATATCGTCCGCTGTGATGGTGATGAGTCACGCGTAGTCTCCAAAGTACTTTGCAGAGCTGATCGCGCGCAATGCACCCCCTGTGCTAACTCCAACGCTTTATTAAACGTCAATGTGTCGATGCATTCTGAGAATAACTTTTCTTTTTCTGATATGTTTTCTAGTCCTAAAACGAATCGGTCACGCAAGGCAATATCAAGCTCGCTCTTAAACCCACAGTATTGTGCAAGACTTCGTACTCTGGCCGCCCATTCAGCCAATCCCTCGCCTGGACGTTGCTCAGCCTTATAAAACTTAAAACGTTCTGCGAATGTACACTTCCTTGGCATAAAATGTTTGTCTAAATAATGTATAAGCACTTTGTACTCTGTATCATCAAGTTCCTTCGGTGTCACTAAATCTCGGAGGATACGGAACGTGTCTTCTGATAATGACGACAGTAAAATTGCTCGACGCTTAACACCAGCTTTGTCCGTTTGTTCCGTTATATCATTAGCGGTATAAAACTGGAATAATCGGCATTTAAAAATACTCCACTCGTGAATTCGGTGGTCAAAACTGAGACTGCCTCCGAACACTACATTAGCACTGCTAGCCATAATTTCTTTTCTTAATAACACTTTTTTACACACGTAGATAACGAAACTCGTCGCCAAAATGTTGTGTTTGTGATATTATTTAGAATAAAACACAAGTAATTTGCTAACGTATATGCTTCGTTTAATGCTCGGACAACCGACTGACATGTTTTTCGTCTTACCCTCTATGTGAAAACATTACAAAGAGAGATAATGACGGGTTTACTCTTGTTGAGAAGAGACGTCGGTCGAGACCCGTCTGTAACCAGCGTTGGACCGCCAAAATAAACGCAAGCACAACTCTGCGTATTGTGGAGCCTACCATACAGCTCTACATCTCCCGTTTGGACAAAATTACGTAGGACGCAGTGCGTAGGACGCAGTGAAATATATGGTACTTTTAATTGATTAATTAAAGAATAATGGTATAGAGTTAAAAAGTAAAAATCATAGTATACTTTAAGCAAATGTTGTTGATAATTTTGGTATAAATTTTACGTCAAAATGATGTAGAACTTCGGAGATATTGGGGCTTATATCGATGCTTTTTCGGTCGTTAATTGAATTATGTCGATTTTTTTCCTTACTTGAAAGCAACGACTATACAACTCGAATAGATGCCTAATTTATGTATTTCTGCATCCAAACCTGAGGTCAAAAGTCTGAGGTAAGCGGTGCGGGGGAGGTGGGTTGAAGGTTACGACACTTGCTAATAAGCAAATAGTGATGGGAACTTTAACTAATTTTGGTACCAAGTCTACTTAATTAATAACGGAATTATATTCTACTATAAATTAGTACAAAATTAAAAAAAAAAAAAAACAAAAGAAGTTTTATTTAAGTAGGTATCGTATTTAGTAAAATACCTATAATTTTTTGTTTTAAAGAATATTTTTTATTAAAACAAGCTTTCTTTACAATATTGAAATAATAATAGAATACTATTAAAAATAAAATAGCAACAGTTATATAATACTGTCAAGTTCACTTCCGTTTCCTACTTGTCTTGACATGGCGTCTTAGTAGTAAAGAGAGCGAAGTGCCGTCTATTAAAATTACATCAATATTAGTATGAATTATTTTTAAAAAGTTTTAATATGATAATTTTATATGAATAATTTGATTTAATTATTAAATCAATTAATTCAAATATGGATTAACGTACATTCACAAAAAAATTCAGCTTACACCTATGTCGCTTATAGTATAAGTCTGTAAAACATTCACGATAACATGTATAATATTTACTTGTACCAATATTATAGTTTAACTGGTACAGCACTGGTTACACGTGCCGGTAATTAAAGAAAAGTATAGCAACAATGAACTTAATTGAAAAGAAAGGGATGCATAGTCCGAAAATATCCGAAGATGCCCGAATAAATTAACGCGAGTTGCTTGTGACAAATATAGGTTGAGCTCTGATTTAATTTTAATTAATGAATTTGGAAATTAAAATTCACTTATCTATGAAAAGTGATGCCATTTTTTAATTACACATTTGGCTACTATTTCCGCACTATTTTATTGTACATTATGTACGTAGTTGTAGTACAGTAGTTGTATTTTATTTTGATGAAAATTCACGAGTCAAATGCAAGATGTTCACGGGTCAGGGAAGTGGTCGCTATTAAAAGTAAAGTAGATCGCGTGATCGTTTTCTTATATAAGACGTATTTGTCTGATGTGTTGACAGAAAGTGGTCGCCTTTCATGAGGCGTCTATTCGGACTGTGTAGTCGTTGCTTGAAAGGCATATAACGGACATGTACTTATCATTATTGATGTATTGGATATTTGTGAGATAAAAATTTTTTGATGGTGGATATTCAATAGAATCTACAAATTAGAGCTCCCAAACCATGTCTCTCAGAGTTTTGGTCTATACATGTATCGGGAGAATGATTATTACTAAATAAATAAATAAGCTATCTAAAATTTGCCTTGAGCTTATTGTAGTAGAGAAAACGAACTATTTTTACAAAGTAATTGTTATTTCAAGCAACGAACGGAAAACATTTTAACGAAGAACATGGATATTAACGAGGGCAACGTAATCCCCAATGCAGATGACACTGCAGTAATATTTACTGGTGACTCCTAGCATTCTGTTTGTAGATCTGTTGAAGAAGGCCTTGCTAGGATTGCTAAGTGGCTGAACACTAACCTACTTACTTGAAATACTTTGAAAACTAGTTATATGTTTTACAAATTGTATTTGAACTCAGCCTAATATTAACTTCCAAATTAAACTTCACACTTGCTGATCACTGAAGTTCTAGTTGCAGCTGTTCATTAATTAGTAAGTAAGGTCTCTAAGACCAAGTATTTAGGAGTCATAGTTGACCAACATTTGTCATGGTATAGACACGTTGAATTAATTATGAATAGACTTAGGAAACCTATGGACGCCACACACGATCAGTTAAAGTCATCAGTTGAACTAATATCAGTTCAAACGGATTTAAGCCAAAGAAATTAGCACACACACGGTCAGTTCATCTGATCATTCCAACTAATCAGTTCATACTAGGGTTGTTAATTCTATTAGAATGTCGGATTTTCGTTGTATCGATAATTGTAAATATATTTTTATAGGAGTGTTATACATCGTGAGTTAATATACAGTAAGTCAATATCGGAGTTTAATATATTGAAAGAAATATCGATATATCGGCTACATTAAAAAAAACAATCGTAAGTCATTTAGTTTAGTTCATTTTTTAAGAAATTAAATTATAAATGTATAAAAATGTTAGATTATAGTTCCGATTGTTATAGGTTGATTGTGATAATTTGACATTTTATTGTAATGCAACGTCGACATTGAACTAGAGAAGAGATGTTAAGAGCAGTGCGAATGCTGCAGGATGGTGCTTTTCAAAGTGACGTCGCTGTGGCAAAAGGCATCAAGCAATATATGATATTGAGGTTGTGGTCACGATATCGTGCCACGGGGAAGTGGCGGGGAGACATCCAGGATCAAGCCGCGTTACTCCACCCAGACAAGACTGTTTTTTACAATTTTTATGCAAAATTTTCGTTTTTAACAAAAAAAAGGCAAGCAAATGTTACGGCGATGCAATTGATTCAAAGGCTACACTGAACATCACGTGCTTGTGAGTGATCCAACTGTGAAGGGGAGGCAGCACGCTAACCTCCATGCTCGTAGACCACTTCGGGTTCCAGCTCTAAGAATAGAAATCGTGGACGAAGTCGGTAATGGGCTAGAGATCATTTGAACTGGGAACCTCATCAATCGTCGTTGGTGCTTTTGACCGATGAATACGTGTTTGGAGAGTTCCTGGTCATACCAAACCTGCTTTAACGACCCCAAGAAGTTCATCCATAGAAAGGTGATACAGTTATTGTTTGGCATAATTAGTTTTCGTGGTAGAATGGACCTCGTTCGTATACAGCACACTATGACGGGTAAAAAATACCGTATGAGGTGCTAGAACTAATAGTCTTGCCACGTCGAACTCAAATGATTCAAAAATTTTCTGCTTACGATGGTGGCACTGTAAATTTCGGGAATCAAGGAAGTGACACAACATTACTATTTAAAAATGTATTTATTGCTTTTCGAAGTATTCTCCGCGAAATTTGACACATTTTTCCATACGATGGAACCAATCATTGAAGCAACCATTCCATTCGGAAGTTGGGGTCTCCAAAATGGCCGTTTTGTAGGCGTCCACAACTTCTTCAGGTGATGAAAATCTCTGTCCACGCAATTTATTCTTTATTTTAGGGAAAGTATAGAAGTCACTGGGGCTTAGGTCGGGGCTGTACGGCGGATGGTCTAATAATTCTATGTTTTCTTGCTCTAAAAACTCTTTTGTTCTGTGTGCGGTGTGAGAACTCGCATTGTCGTGATGGAGGATGATGCGGCGGTTGCAGTTCTCTTTACGGAGTTCAGAAACGACCTGTGGCAAACAAATGCTAGCTTACCATTCTGCATTAACCGTTCTTTGTCCCTCAAGAGGAATAGTCGTAACATGGTCCGTTTTGGAGACAAACGTGGCCAAAATTTTTTTTGCAACACTCCGTGAACGAACAATTTTTGTCGGCTTTAACTCATTTTCGAACACCCAAACTCGTGACTGGTTTTTTGTTTCGGGTTAGTATATCCAGGATTTGTCACCTGATATGATGTTGTATACAGCATTTGAGGATCCTGCGTGGAATCTTTCGAGAGTTTTGACGCACCAAGTAACGCGAGCCGCTTTTTGCTTTTCACTGAGCGAATGCGGTATCCATCGGGAAAACAACTTTTTACACCTAATTTTTCATGCAAGATTATATGTATTTGACTCATGCCAATGTCTAAAATTGACTGAATTTCGTGGTATGTCACATGTCGATCTTCCACAGTATCAACGTTTTCTTGGGTGACTGCAGTTTTTGGACTACCTTGACGAGGATCATCACTGAGCTTGACACGTCCACGTTGAAATTCAGCAAACCGGCGATAAATTGTGGTTATGGATGGGGCTTCATCACCAAATGCAGAAATCATCCGGTCAACACACTGTTTTTGTGTTAAACCACTTCGAAAGTCATAATAAATCATCGCTCTTGAACTTTCTCGAGTCAATTCCATTTTCTCAACGACTAAAGAAGTTTGACAAAACCTTGTTACAAGACCGAGAATCTTTTTTTAAGTAAATAAATTGTATTCGATTTTTAAAACCAAGGAGTTTTCAATTAAAAAGATTTTAATATGACAGGAACAGTGGAAATATTCCATTCCCGACACTTTTAGTGCAGCCTAGGTATGCACAACAATGCCTGTTATCATATACAGCCAGGGTGGTAACAAACTGGTTGGTCAAACGTGGTGTCACGGCTCTAGAGCCATTGGGGCTTTTCTTAATTTTATATATAGATTTACTCATAAATCCCATTGCGAATGCTTAGGATATACTCCAAAGAAGAGCTCTAAAGCATTTTCCTGCAAATGTGGTTACTGAAGAACAACTTTTTATGCATCTTAGTAGAACCTGAGACAATATTCCTCAACAGGATATTGCCAACCTCACGCCTCAATTCTGAGTATGACAAACCGATGCAGATGCGTTACGAAGGTCATGGGTGTTTATACTGACTTTAAACTTTTCTAATTGATAGCCGCCCTTAAAAGGTTTTTACTTTATTTTTTTTTAATTAAAAATTAAACTTTCATAATGTACAGTTTTTACATTTGCGTTTTCTTCTGTACGAAAAATATCAGAATGTTAATATAAAATAGTAGATTATTATTTTTTTTTGGGATATAATATACTTACGTCTTAAGAGAATATTGAAATACTGTTTGCGATTCACATATATTGTCCCCATACCGTGTTGATGTGTTTATATACTTTTGTGTTATATATTATACCCGTGCTATACCTATATCATCATAATTACGTATGAAAATTGAAAATAAAATTCCTTCTGCTTTAGTCTCTAGCAAAAGCTAGAGACTGGAAAAAATCAAAAAAAAATATAAAAATACGTTGACCGTGGACTTTTTTTGCCAGTTCTGCGCTGCAGATATATTATATAAACGTTAATACCTAAGCCAAAATGCATTAAATATTTTTTTACTTTGACCTTTACTGCGAACGCCAAACCTGTCGAGCGTGGCGATTACAAAAAATTGAAGAAAACCACCCGTTCCCAGCTCAGCAGCGGCGAATATTAAAGACTACTTATGGCGAACATGAACTGTTAGAAAGTCGCGTCCCTAATACTATATTGTGTATATATTATATTGTGTATACGTAAAACCTATTAATGAATACATATTATATACATAGGTATATCTTATATTAATTAGACCTAGACCTAGATATTAGTTAGTAAGGTTAGCTGGTACGGCTCAGACAAGTGTAATTGGAGATCAGGACACGCGGCGTGGTAGCCAGACAAGCTAAACCCTCGGGCATATAGGAAGACCTCTATGTACACTACTAGACCGGCAATCCAGCACAAGAACTGTGTCACCTGTGCAGCCTGTGCAGCCTGTGCAGCCGGGGCGGGGAGCTGGCACGGTCAATATGCCACGCAGTTGTAGTTTCATTTACATTTACTGTTTTAGGCAAATACGAAATAAAGTTCGATAGTTATCTGAAAAAAAATTGAAATCACGTTGACAAAGTGCTCAAACAAATCATGAAAACGTTAGCTCAGTCACATTAAACAAAATCACTGTTACATTGTTGGAGAAAACGTTCGCGATTTACAAAACAAAAGAACTGGTCTTCTCGCTTGCTCGCCTTCGACTAAAGGATTAAAGGACTAAAGGAGTAACGTAGAAATGGCCGTAACTCAGTGCGCAATGTACGAGTAGGGTAGTGCCCGTATAGTAGTATACACAGAAATCTAAATAATAAGGCACTAGAAATACCTTTTACTGACTTTTAATATCGGGACGCGTGTCACCGGTTCGCAGCGTGAGAGCTGAGAACATACACAAACAATAAATACACAATTACTCCTACACATGTCTCTAGCATTCATGCAACAAAGATTAAACTATGTTGTTAGTTTATAGTTTAATCTTTGGAATATTTCTAAAGGAATATTTTATAAAAACGCAAAATCTCAGGAGGCGTAGCGTAACTCAGTCCAATAATTAACGTGTGCCAAAAACAGAGAATGACATTGCGCGCTCGCGCTCACTTGGGCATAGTGCAGACCAACGCACGTTTCGATGACTTTCTATTAAGAGGGCCCTTCCCGACCCGTCTGTCGTCAACGCGAGTATGGTTGAAAAGCATGTTGTTTCATCTAGCGCAATGTTAGAAAAAGAAGAAAGCGAAAAGAGAGAGATAGCGCCTGAGCGCTCGGTTGGCGTTCGGTAACATTCGCCGCTGACTCGCGGGCGGTCGACCGCTAGTCTGTAAGCCATTCATGATCATGATAATAATATTGAATTGTTCGCAGGCGTCTCGCTACTATGGCCCCACGGGCGCATAGCCATAGTTTTGTAAATTTCTCTGCATACAGGACAGGTGTATACCTACATTTAGTACCGTTTTATTTTATTACATTACATACTTTGTTAGTACGGACGACGGAAATTAGGTAATTAATTATTAATTAAACTACACATGTATGTTTGGTTGATCAAATAAAGTAGTCTAAATAAAGTTGGGTAAATATCAAATTTAATCTAAAAAACTTTGTTACACTTTACAAACAATACATAAAACGTCAGAAGTGATTGAAAATTTAGAAAAAAAAAATATTATTATCTAATACAGTCAATCATCGAATCTATCTCTCATTGGCAGTTTGCGTGGGAAACGTGGGTCAATAATTTCTGGCAGAACACATTTAAAGTAAAACTGCGTCAGTTTCAATATTTTATCATCTGACCAAAAAGTTGGATCTTTGTATATCTTTTCATACAAGAATCCCCAGTATAAAAAACAAGATCGTTGTAGTAGGTAAAATAGAATTAACTAAAAATAAAATGCAACAGCACATTCGCTTACGCGCAGTCAACAAATTCTATACCTGCTAGACGTGGGCGTTATTTCACGTCACTAGATACAGTAACTGGCTACGCGGCATGTAACCGAATCACTAGTTTCGAGTCATGTTACAAGTAGTGATTTTTGTAAATGCGTGATTATGATTACTGTTAACCGTGATTATTGCGGGAGTCGACTGTCGGTCGCTCGAGCGCAAAGCGCACATGTGGCATACAACAATAAACATACCATCGTAAGTAACAGTTTTATTGTACGTTTAATTTTCATACGTAAGACTATAGACATAAACAATAAAATTGAGTAATCTCTGTTTGTAGATATTTAACGGTTTGTGATTCAGGGAAGCGAGTCACATAGAATTTAACTAAAATAATTATTAATACATTTTTGACGGAGTCATAAACTCGTTTATTCATAAAATTAAAATAAAACTAAAAAATGAGTATAAAAAATTTAAATGTTTATAATATTATAAAACTTAAAAACTGTGTGTAAATAGCCAAACAAACAAACAAATTAATTGTACAGTGTTAATAAAAGTGCAAAAACAAATGACAGTGAAAACGTTGAAAAAGTGTAAATAAACTGTAAATATCAATAATCATTGTATGTGTTACGCAGCCCTAATCTAGGCAATCTGCAGCGTTGCATCAGCTTACGACAACCACGAGGCACCGCGTCAGCATAACGTGTGTACTGTGTAATATTACCTGGTTCTGATATTTTACCGTGTGAATTCATTCTAGATTCAAACTTCGAATTAGAGTCACCTCTTTTAGTTGTAATAATTAATTGTAATAATTTTTGTAAATTAAATATATTTTAAATAAAGATTGCTTTTTTTTTGCAACCTCTGGCTGGAGCCCACATAATTGGCGCAGTCGGTAGGATCTTCTAAAATAGAGTCAGTGAATCAAGAGTGACTAAGAAGATACAGAACCTACGGGAGCACCAGTCCAGAGGCGAATCCAGGCATTGATTCCGCAAATAGAAGTAATGCTGTAAGTGCTTGAATCTTTCAATCCTTACCCTTCCTAGTTCCATAATTAAAATCTTACCCCATCCTAATTTTATATACATATTTTTATTGCATTTTATTTCGTTTTAACTGTGTTAGTTTAAAACTTCCAAAATTTTCCGTCCAAGGGGAACACGGAACGTTAGGTTAGATAGTAGTAGGACTTCTAAGCTTAGCACTATAGACGAAAATAGAGGTTTAGAAACCGACAGCATGGCTCAATCAAATGAGATTGATTTAATTTATAAGTCACTTAGAGTTCTGCCTGAATTTGACGGTAACCCTTACATCCTTACGCGCTTTATTAATCTGTGCGACCAACTGGTAATAGCTCATGTAAGAAATGAGCCCGGATACGAATTAGTCAATTTATCTCTTATAAACGGAATTTTGAATAAAATAACCGGGCCCGCGGCTAGGCTAATAAATTCGAACGGAATACCCGAAACCTGGGCCGGCATCAAAAGCGCTCTTATAAATAACTTCGCCGACCATCGCGACGAAACTGCATTATACAGCGACTTATCATTACAAACCCAAGGGTCCAGTACCCCGCAAGAGTTTTACGAGCGCGTCCAAAGCTTATTTAGTACAATAATGACGTATGTTACCCTACATGAAACGATCGGTACGACCATCGAAGCTAAACGCGCACTCTATAAAAAACTGACCTTACAAGCTTATTTACGCGGACTTAAAGACCCTCTAGGGTCCAGAATAAGATGTATGCGACCCGAAACTATGGAGAAAGCACTTGAATTCGTGCAAGAGGAGTTAAACACCCTCTATCTCCAACAACGAAATGAAGGCGGTCAAAATAGGAAAGAATGGACTCCACCTACTCCTAGCTCTAATTTACCGCTAAATAATTTCATTCCAAAACCTACCGCGTTTAACATGCCGTCACTATCTAGACCACAGGTTAATAACACACTGAACTCATTTAGACAGCCACCTATGCAACCGCACGCTGCACAGGGTTGGAGACCTAGTCCACCGCCCCAGACACATGCACCGCGTGGTCCCACGCGTACGCAACAGATGATGCGTGCTCCACCACCAAATTATAACCCACACAGTAATGTGTTTAAGCTCCCTAACAGACCTCAGCAACCACAGGGTTTCAATTTAAATAATAACTTGCGTCCTTCTCCTATGAGCGGTGTCACCCCATTTGTTTCAAAACCCTTACCACCGACAGGACATGACTGGAGACGATTTGGCAACCCACCGCCGAGCAATTACTTTAAAACTCGTGAGGTAAACTTTAACGAGACGGGTTTTGACTACGACTATATCACCGACGCGTACTATGAATATGACTATCCTGACTATAACTATAATCAAGGGTACTATACTTACGAACCATACCCTAATTATAGCTACGAGCAATTGTATAACCACGCGGAAACTCCCGTCGTAGAGGAAGTAGATTCTAGTTTTACTCCGGCTAATGATGAGGATTTTCAGAAGTGTCCCAAATCCGAAAAACCAAAATAGAAGTAAATTTCCACATACAAAGGCAACTCGGGTACATTCAGACAAGTAATCCCCCGTTGAAATTCTTAATAGACACCGGTGCTAATCAATCATTTATTAATCCCGAAGCCGTAAGAAAATATTTTAGCCACATCCCACTGAATTATGACCCATTCGAGGTCACTAGTGTCCATGCGACGAGTAAGAATGATTATTCCATAACTCTCCCATGCCCTTTAGAGCTTAATGAGCACGATAATATAACTTTGTTCATTCATAAATTCCATAATTACTTCGATGGACTGATAGGTTTTGACTTACTTGGCGCATGGGGTTCTAATATTGATCTTAGGAATAAACTACTTATTACTCGTAACGCAAAAATTCCCATCGAAATGTACGACTCACGTAACGCAAATTTATATGAAGAAATCATACCCGCGCACTCATCGAAGTTAGTTCGGTTGCCCATAAATTCAAAGGACGGTGACGTAGTAGTTGAAAATCAAACCATTTGCAACTGCATAATTTCTGATTGCTTAACAAAAGTAATTAATAATCGTGGTTGGGTCGAAATTACTAATAACAGCTCAAATGACGTGATTTTTTCAATGGACCGTCCGGTAGAAGCCGAAATATTTAATGTCGAGTGCCAGTTTACCGAAACGTTATCAGATCGCGCTAAAAATGTTTTATCCCGTCTTCGCACCGATCATCTTAATCCCGAAGAGCTAGCAAACCTACAACGGCTATGCGCCTCGTATGCCGACGTGTTTTACCTTGATGGTGAACCCTTAACATTCACCAACAAAATCAAACATAGGATTAGAACGCACGACGAAATTCCCGTACATACCAAGAGTTACAGATACCCGTATGTCCATCGACAGGAAGTCCGGGACCAAATTAATAAGATGCTCGAGCAAAATATAATTAGACCATCTGATTCTGCCTGGAGCTCTCCTATTTGGATTGTACCCAAAAAGGCGGACGCTTCCGGCAAAATAAAATGGCGTCTTGTTGTAGACTTCAGGAAGGTGAACGAAAAGACTATCGACGACAAATATCCTATTCCTAATATAACCGATGTGCTAGATAAACTGGGCAAGTGTCAGTACTTTACCACGCTCGATTTGTCTAGTGGATTTTATCAGGTGGAGATGGACTCCGCAGACATTCACAAAACTGCTTTTAATGTAGAGAATGGGCATTACGAATTTCTTAGGATGCCAATGGGTTTGAAAAATAGCCCATCAACCTTTCAGAGGGTGATGGACAACGTATTAAAGAACCTGCAGAACGAAATATGTTTAGTGTATCTCGATGACATAATTGTGTTTAGTACATCCTTACAAGAACACATGAATAACCTGGAAAAAGTATTTAAAAGGTTGCGGGAATCCAACTTCAAAATTCAGATGGATAAATCAGAGTTTTTGAAGCTGGAAACCGAGTTCCTAGGCCATGTTATTTGCAAAGATGGGGTTAAACCCAATCCAGACAAAATTAAAGCCATCGAAAAATACCCACTACCAAAAACTACAACCGAAATTAAGCGTTTTCTAGGACTATTAGGATACTATAGAAAATTTATACCGGACTTCGCACGTCTCACGAAACCACTCACTCATTGTCTTAAAAAGGGATCAAAGATAACATTAGATCAAAATTATATTAACTGCTTTGAACGTTGTAAAACTCTTTTAACAAATGATCCAATCCTACAGTATCCAGACTTCAGTAGAGATTTTATTTTGACAACCGATGCTTCAAACGTGGCGATTGGCGCAGTTTTATCACAGGGGACAGTCGGTTCAGACAAACCCATTGCATACGCTTCCCGTACACTCAACTCCAGCGAAATTAACTATAGCACGATAGAAAAGGAACTTTTAGCTATCGTATGGGCGACTAAGTATTTCCGTCCATATTTATTCGGCCGTAAATTCAAAATTATTACAGACCATAAACCCTTACAATGGATCATGAACTTAAAAGAGCCCAATTCGCGTCTAACCAGATGGCGCCTTAAGTTGAGCGAGTACGATTTTAGTGTCGTATATAAGCAAGGCAAGTGTAACACAAATGCCGACGCATTATCGCGCATCGAGCTCCACAATGACGAGCTAAGACCCATAATAGACGAATTACTTTCCATTTTACCTAATCCCTCCGAAGGGGTACGCACATTAGATGACTCTAGGACTATAACGGCTACCGAAGTCGCGGACGATTCCAGAACCATCACCGTTCATACAGATAAAGAAAACCCCATCCTCGAAGTTCCGATTTCTGACGAACCGCTAAATAAATTTTCTAAGCAGATAATTTTGAATATAGTAGGGGACATAAAAGCTAGACCAGTTGTCACTAAGCCATTCGAAACACACACTCGCATTACTATTCAAATAGCTCAATCGAACATAGAGGAAGATGTCGTTAACGCTATTAAAGAATACGTCCATCCAAAAATTAGGACAGGATTACTTATCAACCCAACATCTGCTATGTACACTGTCATACCAATTATACAAAAGACTTTTAAAAGTTCATCTCTTAACCTCTTTCTAACAAAAAGTGAATTGGAAAACGTTAGGGAATATCTAAGACAGCAAGAAATCATTCGTAAATATCACGATGGAAAAACGAACCATCGAGGCATTAACGAGTGTTTCTCGGCCTTATCCCGTAAATATTACTGGCCGAAAATGAGAGAGCATATCACTAAATTTATTAATGACTGTACAGTATGCGGACAAGCTAAGTACGACCGCAATCCTGTTAAACAGAAATTCCAAATTGTACCACCAGCTTCTAAGCCTTTTGAATTAGTTCATGTAGATTTACTAACCATTCAAGGGGAAAAATATTTAACAATAGTAGATTCTTTTTCTAAATATGCTCAAGCTTACTACCTGTCACGCTGTCAGTGTAGTACAAGCTTTGCTGATTTTCTGCACACATCATGGCATTCCGATTACAATAGTTTCCGATAATGGGCCGGAGTTTACCAACCAACTTATTGCAGAATTCGTTAAACTGCATAAAATTCAGCACCATAGAGTAGCCCCACATGCTCCTAATGAAAATGGTATTGTTGAACGATTCCACGCCACCATATTAGAACATCTCCGTATTCTAAAGATAAATCAAAAGAATGAATCTGCTATTAACCTTATGCCTTATGCCCTATTAGCTTACAATCATAGTATACACAGCTTTACAAAATGCAAACCGATAGAAGTAATCACAGGACATTTTGACCCTCGCGATCCTTTTGACATAGATCTGTCCGCCCATCTACTTCAACAGTATGTAGTAAACCACAAAGACAGAATGACTGAGACCTATAAAACTATTCACGACCTATGTAACGACATGCGTAAAGACTTGACTAATATTCGCAATAAAAACCGAGAACTGGAAGCTGAGTACTCCCCGGAACAACAGATATTTATAAAGAACCCATTCGCATCCCGTCAGAAATTAGCTCCTCGATACACACACGACACAGTAATGGCAAATCTCCCAATTCACATCTATACAAAGAAAAAACGAGGCCCCATAGCAAAAACCCGATTAAAGAGAATACCTAAAACGAACCAATTGTTACAGGACTCTCCTGGTACTTCATCTCCTTCTGGGACCAGCTCTAATGCAGGAGATAAGACTTGAAAGTCTTAGTGACGGACCTGGTATATTACCCTTCAAACTAGGCCCCACTCGAATCCTATCCCACTACCATGCATTTCTAAAGTATGTAGATCTTCAAGAATTAGGAGACAAAGTAAATTCTGTTAAAACACAGCTAATTAGTACTACTCCTTACCTTAACAATATAACTAATTCCTTATTTCAGCCTCATATTGATTACCTTAAAAATAAGCTTGAAAGCGTCACTATACAGTTGCAAAGCTTTAAAACGAACCGTGAGAAAAGAGGACTTGTAGATGGTCTCGGTTCTATTATAAAAAGTATAACCGGTAACCTTGATTATACAGATGCAGATCATTTTAATCGCGCAATAAAATCCATCCGCGAAGACGAAAATAAAATGGTAACGGAATTCAATAACCACGTAAGCTTAACTAAAGATTTGACAAATCAATATTCCAAAATAATAGATAGCACTGTGGATAATCAAAATAAATTGGAAATATTAATAGGTAAAATAAATCAATCCGATGCTACTAGAGACTACGATTTAATTAAATATGCCCATTTTGCACAAGTACTAATGATCCTTAGTGATAACGTTGATTCCATCTCACAGGAATTAATTAAATTACAGAATTACTTAGCATTTATAAGAGCTAACACTATGCACCACTCTATAGTCAATTTAGAATCTATCCGAATAATGATTAACCGTGCAACCGAACTTTATGGAGGTAAGAAGGTAGGAGATTTAGATATTAGAGAATATTATGACATTATTAGATTAGGCTCATATTATGTAGGAAATGAAATAGTTATAGTATTTAAGTTCCCGATTCTATTACCCCATATATATGATATGTATAAATTATCTATTGTTCCTAACAAGAAAAACGAAATCCTTACACCACCCCATCCATTCCTAGCCATTTATCAGAAGGATTTTCAGTACATAGAGGCAGAATGCCCGAAGACCAGTAAATGGTACATCTGCAAGGATAAGCGGAACCTGAGAGGTCAAACATCTCCTGATTGCATCCATCATCTCATCACAAAACAAAGGACGAATGCAGTATGTAACCCGCTCACAGTCACCCTGGATAAACCGGCTTACGAAGAACTGGACGACAAGCATTACACCATCACATTCCCTACACCAACGAAAGTACGTCTATCATGTGGCCAAGATATCTTCAAAATACTTCAAGGTAGTTATCTCGTTGTTGTCCCGCTGAAGTGCTACATAGAAACGCCTCTATTCTCGATCTCAAACACTAAAGACCGATTGAAGGGACAAGCCTTAAAAATAATGGACATACCTGAGGAAAACACCAGCATCCCGTCTCCTATTTCGGCATATAAACTAAATTCAATAAACCTTCAACATCTTCATGCAACGAACACCAAAATATCCCAGCAATCACCAGTGAATCTAGGCAGGAACGATGACCACAGCCTATATCATACTACAATACCATTTTACGCATTAATAATAAGTGCAGGTGCACTGATTCTATATATGTTATACAGAAAGTACAAGTTGAAGCCAACTGAAAGTACGCAAAGGAATACAGAAGAAGACCATCCTAAATCATTAAGGATATACGCAGTTCCAAGCACTGAGAAGGTTGATCCCGATCAACTACCAGCTCAATTCACAACCAAGGTCTTCCATAGTCGCTGTTCTTCGGGGGGAGGTGTTACGCAGCCCTAATCTAGGCAATCTGCAGCGTTGCATCAGCTTACGACAACCACGAGGCACCGCGTCAGCATAACGTGTGTACTGTGTAATATTACCTGGTTCTGATATTTTACCATGTGAATTCATTCTAGATTCAAACTTCGAATTAGAGTCACCTCTTTTAGTTGTAATAATTAATTGTAATAATTTTTGTAAATTAAATATATTTTAAATAAAGATTGCTTTTTTTTGCAACCTCTGGCTGGAGCCCACATAATTTATGTACAATCAAATTGACTTGTAAATATGCATGCATTAATAATTTTATGAAAATATTAGTGTCATAGTAAACGCAAATCAATCATAAATACATTTAATGCAGTCTGTCCTAAACCTGAATAAAGTATGAAGGGAAGTTAATTTATTGATTTAACAGAAAACAGTTACTGCTACAAACACGGATTGTGATTTTCGTTTCGTGTGTAACTGTATAGTTGGTGGTGATATTTATGCAAACAATCACAGTAGCCGAATAAAAATAGCCAGTTACAAAAATCACTAGTTTTGAAACAGGTGACGCTGATCAAGTCACTGGTTTCGTTACGTTTCTTGAAAATGACGTAACGACCCACGGCCAATACCTGCTAACAATTCGCGGGAGACCCGAGAGCCGAGCGCGGGTGCACCAGCGTCTCACCCCGCCAAAACCCCGCACGACTCGTCCCCCGCATACCTCACCACCACTTGACTAACAAGCGAGTGAGAACGCGATAACAGTCAACGAAAAATAGTGTGCGGAAATTTCATAAAACTTGATCCAGGAAATATAATTTTTCAGTAAGTCTTACTGAAAAACACGTATACGTATACATACAATTAGAAACTCCATTATATTTTCGAGTTTTCTATCAAAATGTTTTCATTGGTTTTATTATTTATGAGTACGTTATGAACGGCCAAAGTTCAGGTAATTTTGTGCAAAAAAGCAGATTTTTGGAGGCTTATACTGAATTTGTTTCTCCAAATTTTGATTTTTTGTTTTGACAGAAACTTAGATATAGTGCACAAAATACCTATTAGTTCAAAAATTTCAAAGAAATATCTATTACAATGCCATAATCATGTACGAGCGTTTGTATGAAAAGTAAGACGGGTTGGCTGCTCTTAAGTGTCGTTGATCGTCCAGGAGTCTCACACCAAGATATCACTAATTAATTGAAAATGTCTCAGCAATAGACGCTTTCAGTCTTAGTTTTAACTTTTAGACGCTTTATAATTAGAGAAAAGGGGATATAATAAAACGTTAAGGATAAGTATATCCATTTATCTTTAATATCCGGATCTTTTGGAAACCAGGAAAAATAGCATTTTATTAATTAAACAGATATATAAATAAAATGAATACAACATTATACAAACAGCAAATAAATAAATTATATAGGTATGGGTGACATATTTATCATTTTATATTAGTTAAAAAATCTGTAACTGACTTTCTGTTGTTTGTTATTTTTCTGTTACCCGGCTTCTTACAGATCGATCTACTATCCTTACAATATAATTAGTAATTACTTATCCTTACAATATATAAAAATTGCATAAAAATTTATCAAGTTATTTAAAAGTACGAACAAATAGTTAATGGCTGATAAACGGCTAACGGTATAAAGTATTTGCTAAGAAAAAAAAATAGAGAAATTGTAAATAAATATTTAACGAAAAATCACATTTCATTCACATTTTGGTAAAACTAGGTAAGCCAAACGTAATAAGTTGTCGATTTAAAATAGTAGTCACGTAACTGACTCGCGTTCGACTCCTGCGGCCGTGTTCTAGGAAATTTACGTACTGTTATACCCTGTATTTGTTAGCCTTATCGCTGCACAGCCTCTTAATAATGTTGACTTGGCCTTAAGGTTTAGTGAGTATAGCAGTGGAGCAGTTCGGCCACTTTAGTCTGCTTCCACCTTCGAACCTGCTCGCTTGTCTGCGGACCTAAGTTAATTTCTAACCAGTTTATAATATTTTATACCTTTATAATTAATTAAATTTCAGTGTGTTAAATAAATCTTTTTTTAAAAACCTATCAGCCCGTCTCCGTATAACATTTTGGTGTCAGAAGTGGGATACGGAAATCCCCAGTGTCAAGTGAAGTAGAACCGCTCAGCAGACTCGCTCCGTATGCTAAAATCTTTTAAACTTAAATAATATCCTGTGTCGTCCTGGCGCGTCCTAGTGAACCTAAATATAGTGCAAGTGCTATACCCATCGTTACGGCCTGGACGTCCATTCCATTACGGAGACCCAATTGATTCGTGGAAAGGAATCCACATACTTACTAAGGAGGACCCCCGATTACATTCTGAACCGCAATCATCGGTTTTCAGAAGAGGAAATCATCTAGAGAAAATTAGCCTGAAAAACATCCATTCTCATAAAATAATTATCGTCAGAGAATTCATTAATTAGAATTCACCGAGTTCCGTTCCAGTGCGTCATTCAATTCATCAACATTCCGATGATAGGCGCGTCTTATATATCCGATAGATATCTCGCACTTTGGCCACCACACTAGAAATGTAGGAAACGCTCTAGAGACAATTAAATTTTTATGTGATCAAACTAGGATTCTAGAGATTATTACAATATGCTTCCACCCTTACGTACGTAGAATGTCACAATATGCTTCAACCCTTACGTAAGTAACCGGGACTTGAACAAGGATTTTGAATCCATCTCACACTTATTAGATAACAGAGCCAAGCGTAGCGCCTGGTTTGGAGGTATTGGTACTAATGTACAACTTAGTGAGGTCGTCTTGTATTGTGAGAATAAAATGTAATTTTGCTGGTCCAGCATCGGGAAGTGGACCGACGATTTCCAAAGATATTCTTTGGCATGGTTCTGTGGATGTACTGGTGATCTGCATTGGTGTACGATTGATTTTCCTAAGTGATTTATTTTCCTGACATGATTTACATTGTTTTACGGATGACTCTATGCACTTCGCATACCTTTCCAGTAATACGACTGTTTTATTCTATTATACATTTTTACACAACCTAAATGACCGGCTATCGGGATATTATGATTATCGAAAAGAATTTTCTTAATTTCTGTCGGAGCTGGATATATAATATTATTATGGTGTATATTAATTTTAATTCGAGTATTGTGAAAGAGATAGCATAGAATATTATATATTTTAATGAAGGAATGTTTTTCAAATGGATTTTTCAGATCTGATATGCCGAGTTCTTTAATTCCCTCGGAATTTACTAATTCATTTCTGATTGTTCTTAACGGTTTGAAAGATTTCTGGATAGGAGGCCTCGTCAAAATGATGTACTTTCGTGAACAATAAATAAAAGCATTTATTATTTGTTTCTACCTTTTTAAGGCAGAAGAGTTCCTTCTCGGGTATTTTGGCAATGATTTCAGGGTCGGTTAATATTTCCTGAATGTATGGGTTAGATTCGTCCAAATCGATGGATGTGGGGACCAGAATTACCTTCGCGGGACACTTCATAAGAGTTTCGTTGTGCTATTCTACTTATGTGTTAAAGGTCCTATCTTTGCACGACATAGATTTAAGGAAAGTAGGGTCATCAACAGGTACGTCTGGGGATGAGCTCGTGGATGGAAATGGAACATTATCAGTTAGGATTTCAGATGGTGTTATCTGTTCAGGTTCTGGTTGAGGTATGTTAATAGATTCATTTTCGATTTCTTCCCTTAGGGTGTCTGGAATGTTGGAGGGCAAATCAACGTAGGGTAATGGGGAAGCACTTTCAGCTAAATCAAGTGGAGGAGAGATTGCTTCGTCTTGATTAAAGGAAGGTGGGGAAATTAGTAAGTCCATAAGATCTTCGTCTAGATTTCGACTTGGATTCGCTGTAGGAGGGTTGGACGTTGGTAGGTCTGTTGGTGGGACAGGGTTCACAGGAAACCGTGATAACGCGTCAGCGTTTGTGTTGGTTTTGCCCTTTTTATAAAGTATATCATATTCAAATTCTTCTAATTTAAGTCTCCAACGGACAAGGCGGGAACCAGGGTCTTTACAATTAAAAAGCCACTGAAGTGGTTTATGGTCCGTCATGATTGTGAACCGGTTGCCATATAGATAGGGACGAAATGTTTTGGTTCTTCGGTTTTTCGGTTCAGTGTAACCGTAATTATCCGTTATCGGTTCCGTGTAATTAGTCTCTGCTTTATTAAGCGTGCGCGAGGCAAAAGCAATAGGTCGATCTTGACCAACTGGACCTTGGGAGAGAATAGCAGAGATGGCATAGTTTGATGCATCGCATGTCAAAAGGAATGGTTCTGTAAAGTCGGGATATGCAAGGACTGGAGCTGTGACGAGTTTACCTTTTAAGGTTTCGAAAGAAAGCTGCTGTTCGTTTTTCCACTCAAAAGGGACATCCTTTTTTAAAAGGGAAGTAAGGGATTTGGCATACTTAGAAAAATCGGGAATAAAACGTCTGTAATAGGATAATAGGCCGAGGAAGTATTTAATGTCTTTGGGCGATTTTCGAACTGGAAATTCGGTGACATCCTTCTTCTTTTCGGGATTGACACCGTGTTCGCCGATTATATGGCATAGATAAATTACTTCTTTACGAAGGAATTCGCATTTTTCGGGTTGTAACTGTACTTTCTGATTCTGAACTGTAGTTTCTGAGTCTCTTAAATACAGCGTTGAGGTTATCTATATGAGAACTTAGAACGAAGGAATAAATGACGATGTCGTCTAAATAAACGAAGCATCGTAAACCTTGGAGTCCTGTTAGGCAAGTATTCATGAGCTTTTGGAAGGTGGACGGAGCATTTTTTAATCCAAAGGGAAAACTACTATTAAATTGGAAATGCCCCTGAGGTATATAAAATGCCGTTTTGGGTGCATCTTCAGGTTTGATTAACAACTGATGAAACCCGGAAGCTAAATCCAAGGTTGAGAAATATTTGCTGTTGCCCATCTGGTCTAGCATTTCAGAAATTTGTGGAATAAAATAAGTTTCACCAATGGTAATATCGTTTTCGTAATACGAGGTAAACGTACTCCTGACGAGTACGTTTACCTGGGACAAATAGTCCGACTAGGTAAGTCCAACTTCGACCGAGAGGTCAATCGACGGATTCAACTCGGCTGGGCAGCGTTCGGGAAATTACGACATATCTTTTCGTCAGGTATACCTCAATCTCTAAAAACTAGATTGTACAACCAGTGCGTGTTGCCAGTGATGACTTATGGATCTGAGACGTGGTCCTTCACTGCTGGCCGTATGAGGACGCTTAAGGTCGCTCAGCGAGCTATGGAGAGGGCTATGCTCGGAGTTTCTCTGCGTGATAGACTCAGAAATGAGGATATCCGCAGTAAAACCAGAGTGACCGACATAGCCCAACGGATTAGTAAGCTGAAGTGGCAATGGGCCGGCCATATAGCTCGAAGAACCGATAACCGATGGGGAAGAAAGGTTCTCGAGTTGCAGCCTCGTACCGGTAGGCGTAGTGTAGGGCGACCCCCCACTAGATGGAGTGACGACCTGGTAAGACATGCAGGAAGTCGATGGATACAGGTGGCTCAGGACCGTGCTTTGTGGCATTACTTGGGGGAGGCCTATGTTCAGCAGTGGACTTGTGAAAGGCTGTAATGATGATGATGATGATGAATTATCGTTAAGTTTGCGATAGTCAATTACTATTCGCCATTTACGTTGTCCCTGGGAATCTAGTTTCTTAGGCACGATCCAAATTGGTGAGCTCTAAGGTGAGGATGAGGGTTCTATTATTCCCTGGTCGAGCATCTAATTGATTTAGGTCTCAACTTCCTTTTTATGGCATTCTGGGAACCTATACGATTTAGTATGGATGGGCATCTCGCTGTTCGTTTTGATTTGATGGCTAAGGGCGGATGTATGCGTTAATTTATTATCGGGCAGATAAAAAATATCGGAATACCGGGATCAATGTACGGTGAGGGCGTTGGACTCTTCTTGGTTCAAATGCTCTATTCTTAATGAGTTTATTACGTTATTTGTTCTTTTAGTTATGTTAGTTTGTGTTCACCTGAACTGCATCAGAATGTCAAGGTGTAACTTTGAGATTTAAATTTGGATTTAGGTTGACAGGAAACTCTGAAGTATTGGCTATAGTTAAATAAACGCGTTTGTTTTCTTTGATTTTAACGATGCAATTGGATATAAGTAAATTTTCTGATATTTGTTGGTCCGTGATAAGGCCTTCTTTAAGATTGGTATCGCAAACCGAACATTCAATGACAGTTTCGGTGCGTAGTGGAATAATATAAAATGGATCAACAAAATGCAATTTTATTTCTAATTTACCGATTTTGAGGGTGTCGTTTGTGTAGTCAATTTTATAGCCAAACGCGGTTAGAAAATCAGAGCCTACGATACCGTCATATGGTAAGTTAATATTTTTTATGACGTGGAATTTATATGACGCGGATATAATTTTATTTAATTTTCACTTCAACGGAAAATGGCCCTCGGTGGTTGTCGGTTCATCGCCCGGCTCTATGCCCTTAAGTTTGATAGGTTCTTTTATGAGTTTAAGATTCCTCTGGGTACTCGACTGTTTTGGCAAATATATGGCAGACTCTGAATCAACAAGTAAAGACAGTGGGATATCCGTGACGGATGAATCGAGCAGGACATGTGGTAACAACCTTTTTGTTGTATCTAAGTTTATTTCATATATTTCAATTTTGCCTGTCGGAGAGATAGCTTTCAAGTTATGGGTCTTGGATGGCTGGACACCTGTTTGGGGCTGGTTACCCTTGTGGTCCTTGGAATATTGGACACTTGCTTGGGGCTGGTTACCCATGTGGTCCTTGGATTGATGGACACTTGCTTGGGGCTGGTTACCCGTGTGGCACTTGGATTGATGGACTCTTGCATGGGGCTGGTTACCAGTGTGGTCCTTGGGATATTGGACACTTGCTTGGGGCTGGTTACCCGTGTTGTCCTTAGGATATTGGACACTTGCTTGGGGCTGGTTAACCATGTGGTCCTTGGATTGATGGACTCTTGCTTGGGGCTGGTTACCTGTGTGGTCCTTGGGTTGATGGAGTCTTGCTTGGGGCTGGTTAATAATATATTTAAATAAAATTTATCTCTGAGACTCTGAGGCTAATTCGTTCCAACGTTCGAATTCGTTCGAACGTTTCCGGGACACCTGAGATTTTGAGTGAGATTGAGAGGTTCTATGGGCAGCTGTACACATCATCGTTGGAGCCACACGCAAGTGTGAGTAATGATCCAAGAGCAAGTCTTATCCGACACTATTCCGATGATATCCCGGACGTCAGTCTAAGCGAGATTAGAATGGCTCTCCAGCACCTTAAAAACGGCAGGGCCCCAGGCGAGGATGGAATTATAGCGGAGCTTCTGAAAGCGGGTGGAACACCGGTACTTGAAGTCCTTTAGAAGCTCTTGAATTCCGTCCTCCATGGTGGCACTACTCCAGAGGCGTGGAGCAGAAGTGCGGTGGTCTTGTTCTTTAAGAAAGGCGACAACGCTCTCTTGAAGAACTACAGACCGATTTCCTTTCTGAGCCGCGTCTAAGTGCTGTTTTCGAGAGTCATTACGAATCGTCTCGCACGCAGACTAAACGACTTCCAGCCTCCCGAACAAGCCGGTTTCCGAAAAGGCTTCAGTACCATAGACCACATACGTACCCTGCGGCAGATTGTACAGAAGGCTGAAGAGTACAATCTGCCACTTTGCCTGGCGTATGTGGACTATGAGAAAGCCTTTGATTCCGTCGAAATTTGGGCGGTGCTACAGTCCCTTCAGCGGTGCCAAGTTGACTGTCGGTATATCGAAGTGCTGAAGTGTTTGTACAGTAGGGCTACGATGGCTATCCGAGTACAGAACCAGAGCTCGAAACCTATCCAACTGCAGAGAGGTGTAAGACAGGGTGACGTTATATCCCCGAAACTCTTCACCGCTGCATTGGAAGACGTCTTCAAGCTACTGGACTGGAAAAGATACCGTATTAACATCAATGGCGAGTACATCACTCACCTTCGATTTGCCGAAGATATAGTCCTTATGGCAGAATCGCTGGAGGACTTAAGCACTATGCTCAATGACCTCAATAGTGCCTCCCAACGGATAGGTCTTAAGATGAACATGGACAAAACAAAGATCATGCTTAATGTCCATGTCACACCTATGCCGGTAGTTGTTGGGAGCACTATGCTCGAAGTTGTTGACGAGTACGTTTACCTGGGACAAATAGTCCGACTAGGTAAGTCCAACTTCGACCGAGAGGTCAATCGACGGATTCAACTCGGCTGAGCAGCGTTCGGGAAATTACGACATATCTTTTCGTCAGGTATACCTCAATCTCCAAAAACTAGATTGTACAACCAGTGCGTGTTGTCAGTGATGACTTACGGATCTGAGACGTGGTCATTCACTGCTGGCCGTATGAGGACGCTCAAGGTCACTCAGTGAGCTATGGAGAGGGCTATGCTCGGAGTTTCTCTGCGTGATAGACTCAGAAATGAGGATATCCGCAGTAAATTTTTTTATTTTTATTTTATTTTATTTCTTTATTTCAGGCATCAAGGACTTAAAAGTTAAGAACATTGGCCCATAGCAATATATAACATAACCAAAAATATATATAAAATATAAACATAACACTATTTAGGGAACTTTCTTCTTTGGCGCGTCCCTGTATCGGCGAAACACTACCCCAGAGGGCCAGAAATCGGGAGCAAGGAATGTCTCTTTGTATTTTGCAATAACCTGGAGTACGTAGGATATGAAGTTCGTGGACCTCTTAGACTCCAGACGCTGCAAATGTAAAGAGATCGGATCCCCTATGCGACATCGGATAAAACCAGAGTGACCGACATAGCCCAACGGATTAGTAAGCTGAAGTGGCAATGGGCCGGCCATATAGCTCGAAGAACCGATAACCGATGGGGAAGAAAGGTTCTCGAGTGGCAGCCTCGTACCGGTAGGCGTAGTGTAGGGCGACCCCCCCACTAGAAGGAGTGACGACCTGGTAAGACATGCAGGAAGTCGATGGATACAGGTGGCTCAGGACCGTGCTTTGTGGCATTACTTGGGGGAGGCCTATGTTCAGCAGTGGGCTGTAATGATGATGATGATGATGATTTATAATTTCGTATAAATTTTATATTAATTATATTTTATTACCTATTTCATATTGTTTGATTTATTAGTACCATAAAATACGTTATATTTCATCATTATGTTTACTTCTATTCATCTGATAAGCTTTGTATCCTTTTTTCTAAGGGGACGTTATAAAGATTTTAAAATAAAATATACTTTTTTATTATAAAAACAATTAACTGCAGCTTAAAACTCATTTTTATTGCGTATTTTAGGTAAAATTTCATATAGTAAGCCACACCAACCCGCCATTGCATGTTTGTGTGTCTATCTTTATTTAATCTTAGCGACGATATTGTTTTCGCAACTTGTGTAAGTGTGCTAGATATATGTTTACTTAAAATTGTTATTAGTTTCAAAGCTACGTCGTCGCGTTTGGATAGTGGTTACACTTTTTTCGAGGCGCTGTAATGTGGTTTGCTCCTCTAGTGTTGTATAACTCAATGCAAAAAAAGCGTTAACTGTTTTAAAACTTAGACTAGAGAGTAACCGTAATAAGAAATTGTATTGTATATTAGTGATAGATGAAATGAAAATAAAACAATTGACGGAGTACCATGCAAGTTCTAAAAGACATTTTGGTAATGATAATTATGGATTTGACTTCATTTCTGACAATTCGGGGAACGCTACTGATGCTTTATCATTTTTGTTAAATAGCCATTAATACTTCTTGTAAAGTACCCATTGGGTACTTCTTAGTAAAGGTTACAAGTGCTGACCTAAAAGGAGCCCAACTTTTCCGCCATGGCGAGATTGGTTTTTGTACCATCACATGTCAACGCCTTTATTTCAATGCCAGTTTCGTGAACAAAATAAAAAGCTTGTGTTACTAGCCGTGCTTTTAATTCAGCGCTCGTATCCTTAATAAAAAAGCTGGCTATGGATATGTGGCAGGTTAAGCTGGGCAATGATGGAAACGCCTTTCACTCTTCCAAGAATATAATGTTTTCTTTTTACACAAGGACAGTTTGCAACACAGATATTACAGCACCAAACAAGAGAAATTAAGATTAAATACAATTAATTAAACGTACAAAAGAATTTAAAATATGCAAGCCAAAAATAGATTTATGCGATTTGAACGGCAACCGTTACTCCGGCGGCGCAAAGCGTGGGGTCTAACTCTGAGGCCATTTCAAACAATGCAGACTGCCGGGGAAAACGAAGACGCCCGGGCTGTCACGAAAGCAACCCGAACGTCGCCGAGCATTCCCGACAGCAACCGACACGAACATCGCGTCGGCGTGTGCGACGTTCAATACATAAACAAAGTAAAAAGGTGCATGTCGCCACAGATACTTCCCATGTTGTGTTTATACCGACCAATAAAAACACTAATGCGTCAGTAGCTTCATCGGAATTATCTACATCAACATCAGAGGAAAAATGTGTTTGTTTGAATTGAATAGGCTCCAAGACTACTGCCGATTTGAAAAATTACTACTACATTTTTATAGAAAATATCAATATCTACAAAAGTCCGTGATATCATATATCTAACTATTACAGTTATGTCAAAATTACTACTTTTTCATGTTAAAATATGCAATAGTAACGCCGAAAAATCCTTACCTATATAGCATGAAACTGCAGAAACTATTGACAATAGAGCAAAGTGATGTACTACAGTTTTATAGAAGATATCAATATTTACACAAAAACTGCAATATCATATATCTACCTACTGCAGTTATATTACAATAACTACTTTTTCATGTTAATATATGCAATAGTAACGCCGTCGGTACAAACTAGACCACATTATTCGTACCTATATATATATATATATATATATATATATATATATATATATATATATATATATATATATTCAAATAAATCACTTCTTATTCAAGGCTATTTCAGTGCCTGTACCATCCATTACCACCAATTACTTTAACCATGTAATTTAAGAAAAAAATTTCACTTTTAAAATCTTTGTTAATTCAGCAACCATCCGTGTTGATGTATCTCTCGAAGTTCACGCTCCCCATTTGATACTTGAACGACAATCGGGGAAGGTTACGATAGCAGTTACTTCGTCAGGAATTGCTGCAACTCTCTTAAAGGATGGAAAAGCTGCTCATCCTACTTTTAAACTTCCGCTATCCGTAACTCTTGAGCAACAATCCACATGTTCTATCTGCAAAAATGGTCTTCTTAGTAAATTACTACAAGACGCCTCATTGATTATGTGGGACGAATGTACCACGAGCCATAGATCACATATAGAGGCCGTGGACAGAACCTTAAAAGATCTTAAAAACTCCTCTGCTCTCATGGGTGGGATCATTTTATATTTGCAGGAGATTTCTGACAGACTCTTCCCGTCATTAACAGAAGTTCTCGAGCAGATGTCATCAAAGCGTGCTACAAATCGTCTCCCTTATGGACTTCGATTTCTATGGAATCACAGATAGTGATTTCCCACAACAACAGCTAAAACTTGGGGAAGAAATTTTTCCCACTCCAAATTTAAGCAGAAACTGTGACGTCCGTCTGGACAAGTCTCTAGGCCGAATAGTCCATAATTTAGAAATTTTAATAGATGCAGAATACCCTGACATTGAGAATTTGCACGAAAAGGACTTTTATTGGTTGTTTTCTAGAGCAATAGTGTCGCCTAGGAATGATACTCTCGACGAAATAAATAATCTGATTATTCAAAAATTCCCTGGCCAAATAAAAAAAAATACAAATTAATCGATAGCTTAATACAATTTAAAACTAATACAAGTTAATAATACTAACAGAATGTTCGTTTTAATGCTTGCAATTTATACAATCCAAGTTTTTGGAAGATTTAAAAAAAACATTTACATAGTTGCAACAGAGCAGTTTTGTTTCATTTTAATAATATAATCCATGAAGGTTAGAGAACAGGAGAACGATCACTACGTACTAAAGCATAGCTCGCCTGTCCTTGAAAATTGTAGAATATATAGCGGCGCTGACGTCGGTGAGTAGTGACTGAGAAGTTAGCTGTTTATGAGTACAAGTAGATGAAGGTAGTTGAATAATGTACAAATTTTCATTTCATTTTTAATGAGAAAATTTTTATGCTCCGTAATTTTGTAATTTTTGACAAAAAGAAACATTAAAAAATGGAGAAATATTTTATTGTGCATGGATGTGCAAGTGGTTTCGCATCTGATCGGAAAAATAGACTGCAAACGACTTTTATTGACCGAACTTAGTGATCGCAGCGCCTCACTTATGGTGTCCATATTTCTGGGACACTATTTTCTACGGCGGTCATTCTCTTGTTCTCTAACCTTCACGATGTAATCTGTGGCAAAAGGAATAAAAACAATGAAAAAACTTTTTCATTCATAGATGCAGTTGACGTTTTGACTAAATGCATTAGGTACCTTTTTTTTCCTCACACTAAGCATTGTAAAATGTTCTTAAGTAAATACTCACCTCCCGCACTTACATCGAATATATAACTTATTACACTTTCTTTTTGCGTTTCGGTGTGTTATTTACTGTCATTTTCCGTTTCGTTTATGTTATGGTTATTGCACCAAGGATATATTACGGTTCTCGTATTTCCATTTGTCTGTCTAACCGGGATCAATTATTTCTGGTAGTAAACAACACTGACTTATATAATACTAGCGTAAGGACCGGGCCGACCGAACAACTAAAACGGACCAATGCGTTGGCCCTAAAATTACAGTTCTCTAGTATATACACAGTAATCTATGATTACAGTTTAGGGCCAACACGAATCGGTCGGTAGTGGTGCGCGCGCAGGACAGATTTGCCTGTCACAAATACGTCTAGTTACGTGATAAAAAAATGCAATAATTACGATACAAAGATAAAAAAACATGGGATATCATATCGTCGGTGAATAATCTTATATTAATTTTGTTACATTTAAATTATTATATAAACGCATTTTTAAAGTTCTATTTTACAGTTAGTTTAGTTACGTTACCTAGATTAGGCCAGGGTTGGATTCAGAACCCCAAAAATATTGTACATGGAAAAATTAAAAAAAAATTATACCATTTTAAAAAAAATTATATTACGTTTTACGTTTCATGTTTCTTTTTTCCCATGTGCCGAGATTTTGGCGTCACGCGTCTAATTTATCTATATGTTTCGTTTTTTGACGGTTTTATCTTTATTTCTGTTTAAAATTTGTCTAAAGAACTTAGTGTAAGTTAAAATTTGAATATTAGTACCTAATATATTTTATATTGAATAAGGGTAAAACGAAAAGAGTACAAAAGAAAAGGATCGATCGAGCATCGCTTGACTAGAAAGGGTGCTAATTCTAATTTTATTTAAAAAACGCGATACTCATGTACACTACAGAAATTCTCGATATCGTAGAGTTTATATTAAAATGTAAAAGGACCCAATAATAATACAAGTCGACCTTTAGGTAAAATTATGGTATTTTCGCCTAGTATTATTACGATAATACGTACTACAAACTATGAAATAATGGTACAGTTAGGATAATTAAACTACGAAATCCGACACTGGTTACGTGGTGTTTTGATATGACGTTTGTATTGTGACAGATGCGCTACTTTTTCTTGTATGAAAAAGTTATGAGTAAAATATTTAGATGGGCCTATCCTTCCTTTTAAAATCATTGGTAAACAATTAAAATTTAGTATATTTCATTACGAGTGCGGAAAGCTTGTCATTGCAAAGAGTTCCGACAAATGTCTACCCGAGCCGAGGCGCAGCCGAAGGTGAGGGTTGACAGTCGGAACAAGTTGCAATGACGGTTCCGCACGTGTACTGAACAACTATTTTTAATACAGTTGTGAAAAAATGAAGCAATTTAATAAAATAATAAAAACACAATAAACTCAACTAACTAATCATTTATTTCTTATAAAAGTTATAATTCACATATTAAAATTGGTACAGTTTTCATACTAACTGGGGAATTAGGTGCATATTTACTGTTTGAGACAAACTATTATTAATTTCGTATGATTGTTCACATGTATATTTGTCAAAGGTGTTATACAATGGCGTTTGCTAGTTGGATGGATTTGATGAATTTTAATTATCAACGAAGTAGATGGACGAACGGTCTCTTCAGTATTTTCATGTGAAGGAGACGGACTGGACTTTAAATGAATGGATTGTGTGATTTTTTCCCAGTTCCCAGTTTGTTGTTCAATGAATCAGCAATATAGCCTTCTGCAACTTTGTCTGACTTCTAACCTCCTAGTCGCTTTAAGGACGTCGAATTGGCTCCTGAATCTGCTAATAATGTAGCAGAGGTCCTCCTGAAGCTCTACCCAGTATAATACTCAGCATCCGGCAGACCAAGAAACGTGGCTATTTCTTTTGGCATATTACCAAATTTGTTTATCCCGATTGGTTGAGCTGTACCCTTCCCTTTTTCATAATTTTGGAAAAAACTTTCGGTTTTTGCTTTTTGGGACCGCTGATTCATATATTTTTGCACTTTTCTAAGAAAATCTCCTTCAACAACAAAGCTTCTCGGTATCTTATTTTTTTGTCGTCGAATTTCTGTGGGCTGTAAAGGATTCTAATTTTCGTATATCATTATGTTTAGTTAATTTTGTTAATTTATGGGGATAGAACACGAAACAATAGTTGGGGTTTCTTTTGACATCATGAACATAGTAAAGAAAAAAATGTTTGAAAAAGTGATTAGACAAAAACAATTTAATTTTTTGTTTTTTGGCTCTACTGAAAACTCGTGTTTTGTCCTTTACGAAAATTGAAATTTCTGGTATCGATATATTCTCCAAGTAATAAAAGGAAAGGTAGACAATCCTTATTTCTTGGAGGGTATATATTTGAATGTCCCGGAGCAATACATGTAGTAACGGCGGCGCTCGCGGCTGCTGGGGGCGTCGCGCCCGCACCAGCCTGCTGAGGGAGGCGCCGCGCACTCGCGCTGCCGGACTAAACTTAGCCATGAAGAGGTTGACATATCATATTCATATGTTCTGTGAGTGAATTCACAAGGACTGCGTTATTTATAATATGTTACAATAGTTAAAATGGTTACTGTTTTCACTAGCGCATTAGGTCATTAGATCCTGTAATTTTAGTGATAAGTTTGGCTGAATAAAAATGGTTTTTTTTAAAGTTAAATACAAGTTTTTCTTAAAAGTTTTATAAGAGTGGCAAACGAGCACACTATCCACCTGATGATAAGTGGTTACTGTAGCCCATAAGCTTATATCTTAATTATATTCGATTACAAATTTAAATACAGATTGTCACCCGTGAGAACTAAGCCGGAATGCCTCGTTTCCAGTAAAAAGGGGCTCCGGTTCTCTACACTCAGCGTACGAAGCACAGCAGCGTAGTCCTTCCCCGATCGAGCCGACCCATTCGTGATAAAACTATACTATACCTTATCTTTATAAAAAAATTAGCAATATTATAACGATATATAACAGGTTTTAAATGTAAGCAAGCTCTAAGTTTTTAATCTTCATCTTATGAGGAAACTGAGAAATTATTAAATATAAATAGGTAAAAATGCAAACTGTTTAGCAAAATACAACACACACACACACACACACACACACACACACACACACACACAAGCACACGCACACGCACACGCACACGCACGCGCACGCACACTATAAATTATTAAATATAAATAGGTAAAAATGCAAACTGTTTAGCAAAATACAACACACACACACACACACACACACACACACACACAAGCACACGCACACGCACACGCACACGCACACGCACACACGCATACGCACACGCACACACGCACACGCACACACATACACACCCATACACACACACACACACACACACACACACACACACACACACACACGCAATATTGTTTTATGTTTTTGTTTTTTTATTTGGTATATATTTAATGAGGAGGGCTTAGCAGCTGTAACACAGGTCTGTGACCTAGCACAGTTGCTAAAGATAATATAGTATTGAGTTAGATTGCGTCTTGTCAATGTAATTTTATAAGTTTTTTGTTTCTATGTAAAGTATGTTAGGATTCAATAAATATTATTAAATATTTGGATTCAATAAATATTATTAAGTATTATTAAATATTATACTACTAATGTAGCTGCCGCATGGCTGTACCACGTAAGAAGTTTTAGCTTTAGGTATCTTTAGTTGGGACAAGGTGTAATTAGGGTTGTTATTATAAATTATTTCACAAACTTCGAGATTCAATTTAAACTACATTACATTGCACGTGCAGTCGGTAGTTGCAACGCGGACATATCATGTTGAAGCGTGTTAATACTACTTCAGTGCCAAGGCACCCTAATGAGGGTCACGTATACTATAGCGTGAACTCGTTAGCCCGCGGCTTGGACTGATCGCTTTTATCAACAAACGTCAATGCCTACATAAGGCCAAAAACTGGACACCTGCACATTTTGAAGAGGGTTTTGGAGGTAAGAAATGTCAGCTGTGCACATCATGTCCCAATAGTATTTCAGATTTCCTTCGATATTGTCCTTCACGGGATAAGTTACGTTAGCAATTCTAGTGTCGCCAGGTGCAGTGCTGATAGAGACAGAAGCTAACGACCGTGCAAGCGGTACAAGAATATCCACTCTCCATATCGCCCCGGGGTATCTTAATAAAATGCATACGAACTATCTCTTTAATACACTGCGTATTGTAAAAAATATTAAATTTCATTTGCAGCACGCGTCTGAATGTTCAATTATTCATTACCGCTTCACAGATAGGAAAAACGTAGCCAACGAGAAACCTGCCAGCAATGAAAATAAAACTCATTGGTAAAATACAGATTAATATTTTTATCAATACTTGTATATAAATAAAGTTGAAGCGTCTGTTTGTAACATTGAAACTACCGTCTTCTATGAAGACTTGCGGTTACATTTAGCCGTGGGGAAGGGGAAGTCATAAACAACGATAATTCAGAATCAGAATCAGAATAGTTTATCTATCAAACATAGGTAGGTTTAACCATTTAAGGTCTTGCCAGGGTTACAATTATTAGTACGCCATGTTTTGTCTTAAAGACATACAAATATAAGTGTGTGTTCGTATGAGAATCATGCCCTAAAAATAAAATAGAATTTAACTATTTAACGCTGGTATTCTGTGAGAGCGTGGTCCTTCCCCGTTCTAACCGACCCATTTGTGCTACAACTGTAATATAGCAGTAGTGTGGCTCTACCACGTGTTATGTAATAAAGTTATAAAAATTCTTTTACAAAACATCGTTTTTTAGCTCTAACGAGGGGTTTAATTTCCTTATCCAAATTCTTATTTAAAATAAAAAATACAAGAAGATAAAAGGACAGTATATTACACAAGTATTTTTTACAAACAGTTAATGAAATCAAACTATTTGTGATAGGATTGTGCTGAACTGTTTTATCGGCAAAGCCGACAACCCCAAATGCGGAAGGTATAGAACTTGAACCCCGTTTTAATAGTTATCTTTTCGGTGGGAATTGATGTCATAATTTATGGAAAAAAGTTTTATCCATAAATTAACCTCAGTAAACTACTATAAGAATAAAATAAAGCCATCCAACATAATTATATCATCAATACATTTAACGACACCGAATATCGACAATTTTTAGTTTTCAGATGTTTTCTTTATATTCGCTTTGTATTTGATCTCTCTAGATGGCAAACTTCAATACAGAAAATATCTTGAGGAAACCTCTGGACACCTCTCAGGAATCTGAAAAGGACGTGTGAAAATAGCGCACTCTAATTATTTCATAAGCCTCTCAGAAGTGAAAGGAGGCAAGTGCCTGAAAGTGATACTTATATAGAGTGTAACTTTAGTTTGCTTTCTTACCCAACAAAACACCTAGAGGCTTAGCTCCTACAGGTACGTATCATTCAGAGCAAAAAACGCTTATGAATTTAGACAATCACATGTTATTACTCTAATGAATACTGACTTTATCGAGGTCACGTTGGAATCAATAACAAATAAAAAATTTGTGAATGGCAAGAAATAATTTATTCACAACAAACGTGCGTACGTAATTTCAAAGTTGCAAAATATCGTTATACTAAATTTTATTTCAAACTAGCGGCGCGCCCCGGCTCCGCATGGATAGGATCTGTTAATGTTATTAACGTGGCATTCTTTAGATTTAACACTACAATAATCAAACACCATATTTATTTTGTACATTTTTCGTTATATCAAAAAAAAAATGTTAGTTTTTCGGTCAAAATATAGCCTATATCCCATTCTGGCACGGCTCTCTATCTATTCGTACAATTTAAACAAAATCGATTCAGCCGTTCTGAAGATTAACGCGGACGGTCAGACAGTCTGGTTGCGCGGAAAACCATTCGTATTTATTTTGACGGTAGGGATTTGCCAAATCGTTTATCCCTTTCCAAACGATATCATTCATACCCTCCTATCGACACATCGGGGTGGTGGGGTGGGAGGGGAAAGAAGATGATTCTAAAATATCACGTAATCATCGCAACCGAAGGAATAAAAGGCACGCGCGACCGACGCGCGCTCTCTTCCCGCCGCGCTCGTTGTTGGAACCACACCGCTAGTAGATCCGCTTTAGCCTGGAAGAAGTCGAGCTCCAGGAAACCCGCCTCACCTCGTGTGAGAAATAGTCGCGCACCGCACTCTCTTTTGACGCGGCATCGGACAAGAAAGGCAGAGAGTCTACCTAGAAGAAGTTCCAGAAGTCGCAGCAATATAGTGCCTGAGCAGCATAGAAGAACCACCCCGGTGAGTGAACATTCCTAATAGTTCCTGCTTGATATAATTGTGTTAATCCGCTCCAATTTTGTTTTCTCCTAATCAAGCAGGGTTCCTTTCATAGATTTGGCAAATAATAGTTCGTTTTAGGGAAGAGCGAGTGCATTGTACCACGTGCTATAGTAGCCATTTTATGTAAGCGTAGAAGCATTTCGCATATACAGTCCACTTTAGTTAATATCTCGCGTAATAGGCTTAAGGTTCGACCGGGGAATTAGACTTCGGTAACCTTAGGCTCGTCGCTCCACCATTTTATGGTCACTTCGGCAGGATTTGGACTGGTGTTTTAGTAGTCGTTCAACCATTTTCTGGTCGAATTATTAGATTAATTATTTAGATAATGCACTCTAATTTATGGAATAGACTTAAATAGTATTCGTTTAAAAATAGAATTATTCATTTAAATAGTGTTTGTATTTGGTTTAAATTTAAAGCTTATCAGTCGCTTAAATAATTGAAACAGTGTAATCGCAACCATTTCGTACGCTTACCCGACAATTTTGATAAAAATATATTGAGTTTAGCGAGCGAAACGCGTCACCTCGACTCGTTGTAACAGGTGTTCGATTTAATTAATCGTAATACGGCATACGAGTGTCCATCCTCCATTATTTGTGCGTTGTGAGATTAATTATGATTAATATAACTTTATTATAATAATTTAAAATGGCAGTTAGTGGAAATGAAATTAAAATTAAAACGCTTTATGCCAAGAGGGACATACTTTTTTCACGTATACAAAGTATTAGTGATCACATAAAGAACATTAATGTAGAAGCAGGGCGGGAAACTTTTTTGAATGAAATTGAAACGGTAGATTCTTTGAGGACGGATTACGAAAGAATATTAGACCAAATTAATCATTTGGAATTACAAATCGACCCGAAATATATAGTGAACTACCAACCGCTTCTAGCATTTGAAGATATATTGTGTCGCGTGAAAAGAACGGCTAAACACTTACAATCTCCATCTCAAAACGAAGCAAAATCGGAAATACAGGTACGTCCCCGTGACTCAATTAGGTTGCGCCAATAGATATTCCGGTATTCAATGGTGATATTAAGACATGGCCCTTCTTCTTCAGTAGTTTTCAAAACAATATACACAACAACCCATCGTTATCGGACGCTGAAAAATTATATTATTTAATTAGTAAACTTAGTGGCAGGGCACAGTCAATTTGCTCGGGTTTTACACCTACAGCAAACAATTACTTGTTAATATTCGAAACGCTTACAACTAAATATGAAGATAGGAGAATGTTAGCTTCCGAATATTTGAACCAGATATTCGATCTTAAACCTATATCATCTGCGAGCATCAACGGCTTAGAGCAGTTTTTAGATAAATTTGTGGCATCGGTGGCTGCACTTAAGAATTTGAAATTTAATGACCTTATGGACGTGGTGTTTCTCCATATTGCACTAAAGAAAATAGACCCCGACACCGTGCGTGCGTTTGAAATGGAGCACCGTAGCTCGGAGATGCCTCCCTTTCATTCATTAGCATCGTTTGTGCGAGATCAAATAAAGGTGATGCAGCGCTCCCCGAATGTTAAACAGGAGATTAAAAAGTGCGTCGACCGTAGACAGACTCAACCATCTAAAATAGCAAAGTCGTTAACGTACGTAACCGCTACGTCGGCACCATTTCAGCATACCTGTATCATATGTAAAGACAAACACAGTAATTTATACAATTGTGCGACTTTTCGTAAATATTCACCAAGCGAACGTTATAAATTAGTAAAGACAAACAACCTATGTCTGAACTGCTTAAGCGATAAGCATTTAGTTGCAAAATGCAATTCTAGATCCGTATGTAGCAAGTGCGCCAGGAAACATCACACGCTATTACATTTTGAAAATAGCAACATAGCGGCGTCAAGTAAAGCGGACAAGGAATTCACCCCTACTAAAGTCAACGATTCTAGCGGTCGACCTGGTGATGTCGCTCTGTGCTCATTGGCAAATATGGGAGCACAACCTCCTTCAACCGTGTTACTGGGTACGGCACGTATTTTGGTTAGGGATTCGCGTGGAAACGAACAAAGCGTCCGTGCACTGCTGGACACCGGAGCCCAAAATAGCTTTATAACGCGACAATGTTGTCAGCGCTTAGGCTTAGTAATAAATAGGTCACTTTCATGTCCTGTAGTCAGAGGCATCGGAGGTACTAGTAAAGCTACCCAGGGATATATAAATTTAAAATTTTACTCTCGGATAGATCGTAATGTTAACTTTGATATAAATGCACTAGTAGTAGATAGGGTCACTGCACAGTTGCCAACCGTTTCGGTTAACACCTCGGCAATGATTGAATTTAAAAATTTGACTCTAGCGGACGACACTTACGCCGTTCCTGGAAACATAGACATGCTCATTGGAGCATCGCTTTTCCCTCATCTTTTGTTAAACAATAAGGTCAGAGGCAACTCCTCGCATACCGCGCCCTACGCACTGGAAACCGTATTGGGATATGTCATCGTTGGCTCCGCCCCTATCATAGATAGTATTTCGGCAACCTCTTATTGTGGTATGGCTGTCGAACCGCTCGAGTCGTTAGTCCGCAAATTTTGGGAGATGGAGGAGGTGAACGTCCCACCCATAGCTAGCTCAGATGACAGATTATGCGAGGAAATTTACGTCCGCACGACCGTTCGTGATCGCGACGGTAGATATTGTGAAGCGCTACCCTTTAAAGGAGATGTTTTATCTCTCGGCGATTCGCGTCAAATGGCGGAAAAACGTTTCTACAGCTTGGAGCGTAGGATGCTCGTTTCACCCCAGTTAAAAGAAGCTTATGACGGCGTCATTAACGAATATATAAGAGAAGGTTACATATCATTTGTGGCTTCGAAATTAGATAAATACGAAGACACACCGTCGTATTTCATACCACATCACGGGGTCATTAGAGAGGACAAACTTACATCTAAGTTACGTGTAGTGCTCGACGCTAGTGCTAAAACTAGCACTCACCTGTCGCTTAATGATATCCTCTATAGTGGGCAAAATTTACAGGGCAGTTTATTTAATATAATAGCCAATTTTCGTTTGTTTAGTATAGCACTATCCGCCGATATTCGCCAAATGTTTCTTTGCATAGGGGTCCGTGAATGCGACCGTAGATTCCAACGCATGTTTTATCGTTTCAACCCAAAGGAACCTCTAATGGTGTTTGAATTTAACCGCGTTTGTTTTGGTTTAAAGTCGAGCCCATTTCATGCGTTACGCACGGTGAGACAGCTCGCTCACGATGAAGGTCTCTCTTACCCTAAAGCTAAGAGGGCAATTGAGAGCGGTTTATATATGGATGATTTTGTATACTCGGTCGATAGCGTGGAGGAGGCCACCCTAACCACCGCCGAGGTTATAAAGCTCATGAAATCGGGTCAATTCGATCTTGTCAAGTGGACTAGTAATTCGCGTCCGATTTTAGATACAATCCCACTATCACACCGTCTTTCGGCGATAAAGGAATTCGACGATTCAGATACACACAAGGTGCTCGGTCGGTGTTGGTCACCAGAGTCCGACGTGTTTAGCCTTAAGGTAAATCCGCCCGTAGAGAAATGCACAAAGCGCACAATACTGTCATGCGTTGCTAGATTATGGGACGTCATGGGTTTCGTAGCTCCGGTGGTATTATACGCTAAGCTTTTGATTAAAAAACTTTGGTTATTTGAATGCGATTGGGATGACTCGCCGCCTGACAGCATTGTTCGGTTGTGGCAGCGTTTTAGAGAGGAACTTCCTTTACTAAGAGAAATTAAAATACCGCGTCATATAAACGTCGATAGAAATAGCGTCATAACGGTCGTTGGGTTTGCAGACGCCAGCGAGAAGGCTTACGGGGGCGTTGTATATTTCCACGTCCAGAATAATGGTAGAAATTCGATTAGCCTCATTAGTTCTAAGTCGAGAGTCTCCCCCCGTAAGGTTGTCTCTCTGGCGCGCTTAGAGCTTTGTGCAATATTAGTACTCACCAAGCTTATTACCGCAGTTATCAGCGCATGTAGGGATAGAGTTCACATAGAAAGGATATTTGCCTTTTCCGACTCCACCGTCGCCTTATGCTGGGTTCATTCTTCACCCCACTGTTGGGATACGTTTGTCGCGAACCGAGTGGCCAAGATCCAAGACGAGTTAGAAACGCGGAACTTTTATCACGTGTCCGGTACGGAAAACCCTGCCGATTGTCTATCCCGTGGACTCACCGCGATGCAAATAATGGACCACCCGCTTTGGTTCCACGGACCTGCTTGGGTTCACTTGGATCCCTCGCAATGGCCAATAACCGATTTCAAACCTTCGTCAGTGTCACAACCGCCGGAAGAGAAGAGACATGCTCTAGTGGCGAACGTTTCGAGCGAGGTTTCTCCAATTTTGTTTTCTCCTAATCAAGCAGGGTTCCTTTCATAGATTTGGCAAATAATAGTTCGTTTTAGGGAAAAGCGAGTGCATTGTACCGCGTGTTATAGTAGCCATTTTATGTAAGCGTAGAAGCATTTCGCATATACAGTCCACTTTAGTTAATATCTCGCGTAATAGGCTTAAGGTTCGACCGGGGAATTAGACTTCGGTAACCTTAGACTCGTCGCTCCACCACAGTCAAACTTTTTTTAATTGGTTATTTATGTCTTAATGCCATTCGTATGACGTCCTAGGCTTAATAGAAGCCAGTTATTTCAATATTATAGACAGACAATTCAATTTTATTTATTTGTATGTATAATAAATATGATAAGAATAGAGAACTCATTGAATCTGTAGCGCAAAACCGTTTTTTATTCATAGTCGTAGTACGCTAGGGTTGCCAACCATCCAGTTTTCCCAGGACATGTCCCAGTTATGTAGTGTTCTGGGATGTCCTGGATGGTTTTTAAGCATCATCCTGGGTATTTTAAAGCGCCCTAATAAGGTCATGTATTTTAAAATTCGCGCGCCACTTTTAAAATTCTTACGTTACGGGCGGCATCACGGCTAACTTGTGATCGCGCTGCCGTGCTGTTTTACCCCGGCAATACGTAGGCAAATTGATACAATGCGAGTGCTACAGTCTACACGTTGGTCAAGTTCGAAAGAGACCAATTCCAAGAACTACGCTCACCAGTTTTTGTGGAGCTATCTACATGTTGGCCGTAATTAGTCGTCATTGAGATAGTCATGTGTCAAGCATTCATTTCTCGTGACCGAATCATTACAGTACATTTCGTGACACGTACCGGTACATTCGGATCGATCATTCAAATGGATCATTTCGGGATCCAGTACCCTGAACTAAAAACAATTCGACTCATTCACAATTTACATCAATCACGAGTTAAAAAGGTTCTGTCAATTATTTGTATTGGTTGCACCGGAACTTTGAAAATGAATTAACCATCAATACTATTAAGTTTACCAGCTCAAACGAACGAATCATTCATGATTGACACATGTCTACATTGAGAATTGGTATGATGTGGACGACGTAAAATTTATAGCAGCTTCTGCTATTTATTTATTAAGTAAGTGCTTATATTGTCAGTGTGAAAAACTAAAAGATGTCCTCGTTAGTATAGCGAAATTGTCGAAATTATTTTAAAGTTGCAACTTAATTAAATCAATATCTTGTCGGGACGGACGCCAAGCTGTAACGGTATACAAAAAGTACTCTCTGGCTGTAACTGACAAGGGCGACTTGTAAGGTTGTTCAAAACGACTATATATCAATAGCACACCGCAAACTATAAACTATAAATATCTAGCGCGCTATTAATTACGCTATGTTATAGCGCGCTATTTATAAGAAAGCGTGTAGGAGGCCGGCAAGCGCGTTAAGTTTTGCAGCACGCTATATCTCGTTGCACTTTACATTACATGTCGTTCATTGAATAGACTGCATGCTATGCAGAATGGTTCCCACATATATGCAATAAATGAAACCACAAGTAATACTAGTCCGTAGAAGTGTAGAAAAATTAAATATTAAATTAAAACCCGTAAAATAAAAAAGTGAAATTTTCAAACAAAATAAATATTAAAATAAATTCAGTAAAAGTGAACACTCTGTTTAGACAACGTACCTTGACCCCTTGGAAGAGTGACAACGTTGCACGCGGGTGGCACGCCGACAAAAGACACCGCTGTCGATATGTCGCAATACCAATAGTTTGCACTGCGTGGCAACGTCGCTTTTTAATTTTCAAGGGTTCATTCAAGTTCATTGAATCATTGACTTAGTGACCCAATTCTATAGAGTGTTAAAATTTTCTTAAAATTAAAACTCTACTTTTTGACCTAATTACTGGACCGATTACGTTCATTTTTTGTATATCGTCAGCAAAGGCGATAACAAGTATATGGTTTCATTTATTGCATATATATGGGACCCATTCTGTATATAAAACATTTTTTCGTAATAAGTCGCATTTTAGACTAAAATAAAATAAAGCGGTAACGAAAAACCAATGAACGTTTTTTCATACTTTTCAGCCTTACGACTTTCTATAATCCTAAAAATATTTTTGAGGCATGTACTTTTTAAAACGAAATAAAATAATTTATTTTTTATTATAATTGATGTAAACGTTATTTTAACCTTAATATAAATTATAAATCAAATAACTGTGTATTTAAAAGTTTATTGATTTTATTTATAAAAATCAACTATTTACATACACTTTTGGATCTATATTTTATTAACATTTAAACACATTAGGCTTCTTTTATAGCAGACAACTATGTCCTTCGATCACTTATAAATACACAGTATACACTAACTAAACATCGTCTAACACTAAATTAGAATTGAATAGCGTGCTACTAGATCAAATTTGCGTCACACGTCCTCCCCAACAGTGCTGCTGCTAGAACTAGTTGCCGCTAGATATTAATAATTAGTACGTGCTATGTGTTATGGAGAGATAGCGCTATAATATAGCGCTATGCGCTATATTAACCACCATTAGCGACTTGTGTGGACGGCGGACGCGATTTGCCGAGTGTAGGCGAGTGCCTTTGATTTGTGCATAAAAACCGACACTGTTCCGAAGTCGAAGGGTCGTAGCGAGCGATCCCGAGTGGCGCTGGCGGTAAGGCACACCAAACGAACCGCACATACACGTTTGCATTAGCCTGCTCTCCAGCTAGGCGAGCGTCAACGAGCAAGGAGCAATGGCGAGGCTGGATAAATGGGCTGTCTATACGTTGGTGCTCGCTTTCGCTCGGCCAATGTATATAGCCGGTTTAAAATAAAGGCGCAACACGCCACTAGGTGATATCTCTTTCTCTCTACTATTGTCGCGCAGTGCTTTCTCTTTCAGAGCTATCCAGCCAGCTTACAACTTGTACTTTTGTACTATTTAGTTTTAATTTGTTTGTATAAGTAAATAGGCTACATGAACGTAAAGTTTTTAAAATATTTATTTTGAAGGAGAAATCCGTAGGTAAGTATTTAAACTTATTCATAATGCTATTATGGTGTTTATTATAGTATTGTATTATTGGTATTATTTATTACTACTACAGGTACAGATCAGAAGGTTGCGTGCGGCACAGCTCTGACCCTTACTGTTCACCTCTGCTTCACGGCACTCTCGCAGATTACTTGTCTTCTTCTCGACTCACCGCAGACTACAAGGCAATCCACTGGCACTTGCACATTCGTCGGCAACGAGGCTGCACTATCGACCTCCGTTCTGAGCAGGGGCACACCGAAGCCTAAATCACGCTATCAAAAATTCCGAATCATAAACAGTATATATAGAACATCTCCGAACTATCGCCGTTAGCCGCCGTTAGCCGCTCCCCGGGCAGAACACCTTGCCCGGCGCGAGATCTCCCCTTTTCGTTCCACGGCCACAAGAGAATACAAATTAAAATAGAAAGATTCTTGTAAATTTGTAAAATTTGTTAACAAATGAGATCGTTCTTTACTGGCGTTTCTTTTGTTTCAGCTGTATGAATGTGTTTATAAGTTTTTTGTTTCCTCTTAAACATGCCGGAACGAAAAAGAACTTTCAACGAAGCTTAGAAAAAATGTTTCACTCGTTCAAACGCTGTAAATCTGACTCTGAAGTGTATTGTTGTATTAGTGAATCCAGTATATCTATAGCCAGTAGAGGTGCGATAGATATTGAAGAACATAAGAGAACTGCCAAGCTTAAGAGGATACTTTGAAAATAAATCTAAGTTTTGGGGGCGTGGCTTATTCCTTTGTCGGTGAAGCTAACGGACGACTGCGAGAGTGTCAAAATGAAAGTGATGCAATGACTTTATAGTACGCAAATTATGAGATAGCCATACCGAGCATGCGCTCGGAAAAAAACTGAGTAATAGTGTTCTGAGATAACACACTTTAAAAAAGCGTACAGTCGGATTGAGTACATCCACCATTTTTGAAAAATTATGTTTAGCGATTCACAAATCGCAAAAGACATGACGTGTAACAGAACAAAGGCAACTGCAATTGCGACTGGCGTTTTAAGCCCTCATTCTTCAATCAAGATTACAGATGATTAGAAAAGTATATCGTGCGTTAGTGTCTGTGATGCTAGCAATCATGGAGCAACTAAATTAATTCCTGTATTGGTTTAGTATTTCGATTATCGTGGTGAAGACATAAATTCCAAGATATTAGAAATTGAACCATTTCTCGATGAAACTGCTAAAATTTCGATAAGTTTAGTAAATAATCAGCACTAGCAATATAATATAAAAGAAAAATGTATAGCAGTCTCAGGAGATAACTGCAGTAAGAACTTTGGTGATAGATAAAAAGCTGGAAAAAACATTTTTTTTTTAAAATTGAAGTAAAAATTAGGCAAAAACATTATATATATTGGTTGTCCTGCTCATTTGCTCAACAATGCTGTGCACCATGGATGTGATATTCTGCCTATAGAAGTGGAATTAATAATTGTAAAAATGTATAATAATTTTTCTATTTACACTGTTCGAACGAAAAAAACTGAGACAGTTTTGCAATGATATTGGCATGCAGTATAAGAACTCGATTTCAGTCTCACTCCAAGACACACTGGTTAAGCATTTTTCTGGCTATTGAATAATATCTGAAATACTATGAGCCATAAAAATAATATTTTTTTAGTTTGTATAAACCTCCATAGTATATTATGCAGTTTTTTTTAACAATGAGTATGCCGAGAGTTACGTGTACCTCGTTCTTTCAGTAATAGCAATAATTCACACAAACATTGAAAGAGTGGATAGAAAATAACAGTGTTATTGAAATCAGGAAAATTATGATCAAAGTTATATCATTACTAGGGAGAGAATAAGAAACAATTTGAGGATCTAAAAGTTTTCGACTGGATTGATGTAATAGGGTCTGATTTGCTAGATTGGACTCCAATCTTCAATGTTGCTCCAATGAATTAATAATAATGATAATTAGTCACAGGTTTGTTATCGCACGGCGCGGTTGCTCACTACTTTGGTGGGGAGCGGTTATGTCGGCGTGTATAAATAACAGCTGTTTTGGCTCGCCGCTCAACATTCCGCCTGTGGCATCGCTTCCGAGCGGTTGCATCCAGGTAGTCCGCGCTTTCGTTCCTGTACGGTAGTGCTCTCTCGCTCTCGCGCCTCCGCTGGCCCGCTCGCGCTGTACAGCGCCGACGCAGTGCTCAGTCCGCCGGCGGCATCGTTCTCGGACGGTCGCCTCCTGGCGGTCCGCGCTCCCGTACAGTACGGTAGTGCTGTCTCGCTCTCACGCGCCTCCGCTGTCCTGCTCACGCGGAACAGCGTCGAGGCTGCCGGTGAGTCACTTCTAGCTACAACTCTTACCCCCCTGTCTTCGGGCAGGGAGGTCTGACTGACCTCGCTTTCATTTTCATTTTCATTTTTTCATTTCATTATCATTTTCATTTTCATCATAATTTTTTTTCATTATAGTTTTCATTTATCATTTTCAATTTTTTTTTTGCACTGTCTCTCTTATTTTCTTGTGTTTTTCTTGCATTTTACTTTTACTATTACGTGCATAGTGTGTTGTAGTACATCCCGCGTTCTAGTCCCTGTTCTACCGAAAGCAGGGACCCGTCCTCACCTTTACTAGATTATCTCACTCAACCCAATATGGCCAACTCAAGTTTCACAGAGTCCCTAGCCACCCTCATTACCCAATACGGGTTAAACGGCAATGAGACGGTCCTCGCCGCCATTGCCACCATCGCCGCCCAGGCTCCCCTCCCTGCCCCTCAGGCACACCGTCCGCCGCCAGTACTAGCGGCATACCTCGAAACGAGGAACTCCTTTGCCCCGCTACAGTCAGCCCCCTTAGAAATGGAGTACGCATGCTCCGAATTCTCGGCGTCTACCTCCCGGAAGAGGCCCGCCACTACCTCAGGCTCCGGTTAATCGGAGTCCTCTGACTCCGAAGGTACCGATGAATCCAACTTCACCACTGTCACCTCCAAGCGCAACGGAAAGCGCGCCGCGATCAAACGCACCCCCCCTACTTCAGCGGCCCCTACCGCCCCTTCAACCTCCGCAGCCCTTGACGCTGCCCCCGTCCCACTGATGTCTCTAGACATCCCCACACCATCCAAACCAGCCTCTCGCTGTGCTCCAGTGCTAGCGAAGAAGCAAGTCCCGCCCCCTGTCTTCCTAAGAGACAAGGCCAAGTTCACCCAACTGTCCAAGACCTGCTACGACGCAGGTATTAAATACGACCATGCGGTCAACCTCGGGGAAGCAATCAAAATAATCCCTAGCTCGATCGAGGACTTCCGCGCAATAACCCGGCTATTCACAGCCGAGCGCATCTCATACCACACCTACGCTCTCCCTGAAGAGCGTAAAGTCAGGGCCGTCATCCGAGGCGTCCCCTTTGAGTTCTCCAACGAGGAAATCCTTGAGGACCTTAAGTCCCATGGTTTCCCAGTAGAAGCAGTGCACAAAATGCACAACCGTACGGGCAAGCGATACAACCTTGCCCTAGTAATCATGTCCAACGTGCCGGAGGCTAAAGCCATCTTCCGGCAGGTGCGCACAGTGTGCGGCCTGTCAAGGGTGAAGGTAGAGCCCCCACATAGGCCCGGTTTCCCGGCGCAGTGCCACCGCTGCCAACTTTATGGTCACGCGGCGACCAACTGCTCCGCCCCACCCAGGTGCGTGAAGTGCCTGGAGCCACATAACACCAAAGAGTGTCCCCGGCCCAAAGACGCCGAATCCCCGCCCGCCTGTGTCCTGTGCAACCAGACAGGACACCCGGCGACGCTGCGCGACGACACGACACGGGCGACGCCCACGCGCACCTCAACCTCGCCCCAGTAGGAAAGCTCCACCGCCGGTGAATGACCGCTCATTCCCGGCCCTCCAACAACGGCCCCGCCAGGGCCCTCCTCAGCCTATCCAGGGCTTCCCTCGACCCTCTCAGGGTCCCCCCAGGCCCCCTCAGGGTCCCCCTAGGCCCCCTCAGGGTCCCCCTAGGCCCCCTCAGGGCATAATTCGGCCCCCTCCGGGCTTCTCAAAGCCAATGCAGCCTCCAGTCTTTCCCTGGGGGCCCAAAAAGGCAGACCCTCCGCGGACAACCTCGTACGCACACGAGGCAGAGCCCACAATAGATGACTACAACACGCTATATTCCGCGATTAGGAATATAGATGTTAGGGAGATTACAGTAATCTCACGCAAACTGCGCGCGGCGAAGTCCCCTCAAGAGCGTCTCCTCGCTCTTGCCGAACATAATGATCTTCTGCTAGCGTTGTAAGTTAAGTTAACTTAATTAACTTAACTCCAATGTCTGAGAATAATATTAACCTACCAAGATCACACGGTCGTATCAAACCTAAGGGTTTATCGCTTGTATCATTCAATATTCGCGGCTTGCGAAATAACCTCCCAGAGCTTAAGCTCTTTCTTCGAAATCGTGAAGTCGATTTCCTCCTCCTACAGGAAACTAATCTTAAAGCTAAGGACACTAGAGGCCTTTCTATTAGAAACTTCTCTCTTCTTCGTAATGACAGACCCGACCGAGAGATTTTAACTTCAAGCATACTGAATGGACATGCCGCACTACGTCCCCTAGTGGCATGATACTGCTCGATATCACGCAGTCTCTTGATATCACTGTCCATAGTCCTCTCGGTGTTACTCACTTTCCCGATAACACCGATCACTCACCCGATGTGTTAGATTTTGCGTTACTCCAAGGAGTTCCTCTCAACCTCGGAGCAATCGAGACACTAGACGATCTAGGATCAGATCACCGACCGGTCTCCCTCATTCTTGGCCATCAGCCACCTCCCCCAACACACACAAAAACCTTCACTAACTGGAAGGGATTCAAGGAGTCCCTAGCTAAAGCTCTGGACTCACAGGATTCTACCATCTCCATACCGTCGGACTTAGACAGTCCCGAAAAAATCGACACCGCGGTCGATTCACTCTCCACCCTTATTAAATCCTCCCTTAAGGAGAACGAAAGGGTCGTCCCGGTTGCTAACAATAGTGGGCTTCCCCTACATATTAGCAACCTATTAAAAGCCAAAAAAGCTGCTTTCCGGAGAGCAGCAAAATATCCCACCCCCGAATATAGGCGCGCGGCCAATCGTCTTCAACGAAAACTCCGCTTCCGCCTCTCTGAATTTCAAGATCTCGAAAAGAGTAAGCTCATGGAGAATATCTCTCCATCTCACACAGCGTACTATCAGATGGCTAGAGCCCTCCGCATAGACGCTATCACCCACACTCCCCCTCTCTCCCGTCCCGACGGCACGGTTGCCTTCGAGGACGAGGAAAAGGCTGAGTGCTTTGCGGATAGCATTGCCGCTCAATGCTCCCCTAGTTCTCAACCTGTCGACCCCTCACACGTCCAGGCAGTGGAGGATGAGGTCCGCCGCCGGAACTCACCCCCTACGGCCTCCGAACCTATCTCTGTGTCCAATGATGAGATTTCATCCCTCATCAAAGGACTTAAGCCTAAAAAGGCCCCGGGCGCGGATGGCATCTCCAACCAAGCCCTTAAACACTTTCCCGAGCAGGTGTTAACCTTTTTATCTATTATCTTCAACGCCTGCTTCAACCTTAGTTATTTTCCCACTTCGTGGAAAGAGGCAACTGTGATTGGAATTCCCAAGCCAGGCAAGCCTCTCAACCTCCCCTCCAGCCATCGCCTCATTAGCCTCCTCAAGGCAATGGGCAAGCTCTTCGAAAGAGTCATCCAAACACGGATGAGGCGCTATCTGTTTCCCACAGACGGTGACCCTCTCATCATTCCCCACCAATTCGGTTTCCGAGCCAAACACTCATGTCCCCAACAAGTTCACCGCATTGTGGAATATATCCTCAGCGGTTTCTATCCTCGACGTCATAAAACCATCGCGGTCTTCTTCGATATAGCCAAAGCTTTCGATAGAGTCTGGCACACAGGCCTCATCTACAAGCTCTACAAAATAGGTCTCCCCGATCGTCTAGTTCGTCTCGTGGCCTCCTACTTGAAACACCGTACCTTTCGTTTTAGACACGAAGGCGCGCTATCTTCACAGCGAACTATCAAGGCTGGTGTCCCTCAGGGCTCAGTACTTGCTCCTCTGCTGTACATCCTGTTCACCAACGACATTCCCATCCCGTCGAAAGGTGTTCAACTCTCCCTCTTCGCAGACGACACTGCCATCTACTGCAAAGGTGTCTCACTACCCTTCATACGGAACAAGATCCAAAAGTCAGTTGATGACCTAGGAGATTGGTTCAAAAAATGGCGCATCGATGTGAACCCGGAGAAGAGCTCCGCCGTTCACTTCGATTATAAACGACGCCGTCTTAAAAACACCCCTCCAATACGTATGCTAGGGACCCCTGTCCCCTGGCATACGACAGCCAAATATTTAGGTGTCACTCTAGACACAGGGCTCACTTTTAGGCCCCACGTCAAACGAGTCACCCGTCACGCACGGTTTTACCTGAGTAGGCTCAACAGTATGTTGGGCAGACACAGTAAAATGTCCCTTCGAAACAAGCGAACCCTTTATAAGGTCTGTATACGACCCGTCATGTCAGTTCCGTTTGCGCGCCGCCCCCGAGCGGTCGTGCACACAGTTCTTTCGCGCCTCCGACCTTTCGGTAGCGCAACCGCTTGCCCGCGCGCCCCGCTCTCCCCGGCTAACACCGGCCGAGCAGACGCCGTTGGTGAGTCACTTTGTTTTCGCATCGTTCCTGCCCCCTTGCTCCGGCGGGGAGGCTTGAACGCGCTTTGCTTGTTTTGTTTTATTTGTTAATTTTTCTGTTATTGTTATTATTTTGTTATACTGTTATTTGTTGTGTATACTATCCTTAGAAGATCGTCTCTTGCTCTTCTCAGAGCAAGCCCTTGTTCTTTTCAGAACATAGGGACCCCAGCTTCTGGGATAGAACGTCAGTCCTCCCCATCTGCCCCTAAGGCCCTGTTCTTCTCAGAACAGGGACCTCCAGTGTTCTTAGAATAAAAACGTCATCCCCCCTGTCCAGATCAACATGTCGTCCATGGATGCTAGCCAAATTTTGGCTCTTTTCCATCAGTTTTTAAAAACCCAAGGCGTAGCCCTTGATAGCTTCAAGATCGATCTCACCCCCTGTGCCCCTAAGGCATGTGTACCCCCGCCCGCCGTCGCTGCTTTCCTCGCGACCCAAGCGGCTGCCCCGCAGTCCGACTCACCCGCGTCCCCTGACTCCGATATGGAGCAGTCGGACGCCACGTCCGTTACCTCATCCTCCCGGAAGAGGACCGCCCTCAGCTCCACCGGCTCCTCGGATTCTTCCGACTCCGAAGGAACCATAACCGACTCCCAAGCCGAATTCACGCTAGTGAAATCCAAGCGCGGCCCGAAACGCGCTGCCACTTCTCGCACTCCCCCCGCCTCAGCGGCCGCCGCCGCCCGCACTCCCTCCGCCGCTGCCTCTACCTCCGCAGCTCCCATCGTTGCCCCTACTTCCGCAGCCCCAAACGCTGCCGCCTCACAGTCGAAAGACAATACCGCCAAGCCAGCAACCCGCTGCGCTCCCGAACTGGCCAAAAAACAAGTCCCGCCCCCTGTCTTTCTCAGAGACAAGGCGAAATTTACTCAGCTGTCCAAAACCCTCTACGTTAAGGGTATCAAATACGACCAAGCCACTAATGTCGGCGAGGCCATCAAAATTATACCGGCGTCTATAGAAGACTTCCGAAACATAACCCGCCTATTCACGGCCGAGCGTGTGTCCTACCACACATACGCCCTTGCCGAAGAAAGGAAAGTCAAGGCAGTCCTCCGCGGAGTTCCCTATGAACTCGCAAACGAAGACATTCTGGAAGACCTCAAATCCCAAGGCTTCCCCATTGAAGGTGTGCATAAAATGCACAGCAGCAGGGGCGAAAGGTTTAACCTCGCCCTCCTCGTTCTCACTAATGTGCCGGAGGCGAAGGCCATTTTCCGCGAGGTACGCACTGTGTGCGGCCTGTCGCGTGTTAAGGTCGAAGCCCCTCACCGGCGCGGTTACCCAGCGCAGTGCCACCGCTGCCAACTTTATGGACACGCGGCAGCCAACTGCTCAGCTCCACCCAGGTGCATTAAGTGCCTAGAACCCCATCACTCGAAAGAGTGCCCACGGCCCAAAAACGCCGAATCCCCACCCTCATGTGTCCTCTGCGGACAAACAGGCCATCCGGCCAATTTTAGAGGTTGCCCTCGCGCCCCTCGCCCACCTCCGAGCCGCAAAGCTCCACCACAGGACAATGACCGAACCTTCCCGGCTCTTGTAAGCCGCAAGCCCAGCCAGGGCCAGCCCCTACCTCAGCCCCCTCAGGGCTCATCTCAGCCCACACAGGGCATCTATTGGGCCCCACAGGGCCCCTATCGGCCACCTCAGGGCCCTCCTCGGCCCCTTATGAGCCTCCCGCTCTCTCAGCCAGCGCCGCTCCCAATAAACCCCTGGTTCCAAAAGGAATCAAATATCCCGCGGCCCTCCGCCGACCCCAAAAAACAGACAGACTCTGTTGTAGAGTCCCTAAACCTAGTGTATAACACACTCAATAGAATCAATTTGGACGAAATCCTCATCCTTGCGGATAAACTGAGCACAGCTCAGTCCCCTCAGGCCCGCCTCCTTGCTCTTACCGAGCACATCAACCTTCTAAGGTCCTTGTAATTTAACTATGTCGGAGCCCTCTGCTCCCGCAATATCTCACGGTCGTATCAAACCAAAGGGTTTATCGCTTGTTTCATTCAATATCCGCGGTCTGCGAAATAACCTCCCAGAGCTTAGGCTTTTTCTACGAGATCGCGAAGCCGATCTCTTACTCCTACAGGAGACCCATCTCAGCCCCAAGGTCTCTAAAGGCCTTACTATTAAAAATTATTCACTCATACGTAACGATAGACCCGACCGCAAAGGCGGCGGTACTGCCATCTATCACAAAAAGTCCCTTCATTGCTCCCACATATCTACTCCGTCGCTTACCAGTATGGAAGCCACTATCACTAGACTAGCCATGACTGGACACCAGTCAATCGTTATAGCCTCCTGCTATATCCCTAGCGGAACCCTCCCCGTCAAGAGTGACTTCGAAGCCATCCTTGCATTAGGCGACTCAGTCATTATGTTTGGAGACTTTAACTCCAAGCATACTGAATGGGCCTGCCGCACTACTACCAGTAGTGGCAGGGTGCTGCTCAATATCACTCAGTCTCTCGACCTGACTGTCTATAGCCCCCTCACTGCCACACACTATCCCGACATTGTTACCTACGCTCCTGACGTGCTAGATTTTGCTCTAGTTAAAGGAGTTTCCCTTAACCTTAGAGCAATCGAGCCTCTCGACGATCTAGGATCCGACCACCGTCCTGTATCCCTCCTTCTTGGCCATCAGCCATCTCCAACTCCCACTTCCAAAACCTACACCAACTGGAAGGGCTTCAAAAAGTCTCTAGCCTCGGCCATAGACTCTCCGGACCCTCCCATAACCCTTTCCTCTGACGCCCTCGACAGTGCGGGGAAAATAGACACAGCGGTCGAAAATCTCACCTCACTTATAACATCCTCTCTTGAAGAGAATGAAAAAGTTGTCCCGGTTGCTAAAACTAGTCTTCCCCTAGATATTAGCAACCTGTTAAAAGCCAAAAAAGCTGCCCTCCGTAGAGCTGCACGCTATCCCACTCCCGAATATAGACTCGCGGCCCACCGCCTTCAACGCAAACTGCGTTACCGCCTCCAAGACTACAGAGACCACGAAAAGGGCAATCTCATGGAGAAAATCTCTCCCTCTCACACAGCGTACTACAGGATGGCGAGAGCCCTCCGGATAGACGCTATAACCCATACTCCCCCTCTGTCTCGTCCCGACGGCTCCATTGCCTTCGAAGACGAAGAAAAGGCTGAGTGCTTCGCGGACAGCGTTGCCGCTCAATGCTCTCCTAGCTCACAACCCACTGACCCCTTACACATTCAACAAGTGGAGGACGAGGTCCGACGCAGGAACTCGCCCCCTACCGCCTCTGACCCTATCACTGTGTCCAAAGATGAGATTTCATCTACCATCAAAGGACTTAAGCCCAAAAAAGCACCGGGTGCGGATGGTATCTCCAACCAAGCCCTCAAACACTTCCCGGAGCAGGTAATCGCCTTACTGGCCATTATCTTTAACGCCTGCTTCGAATTCAGTTATTTTCCCACCTCTTGGAAAGAGGCAACTGTCATTGGCATTCCCAAGCCAGGCAAACCTCTCCACCTCCCCTCCAATCACCGTCCCATCAGCCTCCTCAAGGCCATGGGCAAACTTTTCGAACGAGTCATTCTCGTGCGCTTGAGGCGCCATTTGTTTCCCACAGACGGCGACCCTCTTGTCATCCCACAACAATTCGGGTTTCGAGCCAAACACTCGTGCCCCCAACAAGTTCACCGCATAGTGGAATACATCCTCAGCGGTTTTTACCCTCGCCGTCAAAAAACCATCGCGGTCTTCTTTGACATTGCCAAGGCATTCGACAGAGTCTGGCACGAGGGCCTTATCTACAAACTGTACGACTTAGGCCTCCCAGATCGTCTCGTTCGCCTTGTAGCCTCCTATCTGAAGGATCGTACCTTTCGTTTTAGACACGAAGGCACGCTATCCTCTACCCGTCAAATAAAAGCCGGTGTCCCTCAAGGCTCTGTGCTTGCTCCCCTCCTATACATACTATTCACCAACGACATCCCTATCCCGTCGAATGGTGTCAAACTAGCCCTCTTTGCAGATGACACAGACCTTTACTCCAAAGGCAACTCATTACCACAGATTCGGAACAAGATCCAAAAGTCAGTAAGCGACCTAGGAGCTTGGTTCCAAAAATGGCGTATCGACGTAAACCCGGAGAAAAGCTCCGCCGTTTGCTTCGAATATAAACGACGTCGTCTCACCACCACTCCGCCAATCAGGATGTTAGGAACCCCTGTCCCATGGCAAACTAAAGCCAAATACCTAGGCGTCACCCTTGATGCAAGGCTCACTTTCGAGCCCCATATCAAGAAGGTTACTCGCACCGCACGTTTTTACATGGGTAGGCTCAACAGCATGTTGGGCAGACACAGTAAAATGTCCCTCCGCAACAAGCGAACCCTATATAAGGTCTGCATACGACCTGTCATGACCTACGCGGCCCCCATTTTTGCACATGCTAAACCCAAAGCTATCAATGAACTTCAAATAGTTCAAAACCTATTCTGTCGTAGGGCCACTAACTCGCCCTATTATGTCCGTAATGCCGACCTACATCGAGACTTAGAGCTCCCAACAATCCAACAGTTCCTCAAATCACTCTCTGAGAGATTTTTCAAAGCCTCAGAATCCCACCCTAATCATCTTATTCGTGAGACAGCTGCCTACGCAGCCCCTATCCACACTCGCTATAGTGTGCGCAGACCGAGAAACTCTCTCTCGGACCCCCCCAACAAGCTTTCGGCTGACCTGAACTGCCTCCTGGCGGCTCGGGCCGAGCCTACATAACACACCCATTAATCTGCCTTAGTTAGGCACTTTTCTAAGCGGCTTTTCACCGCTTGCGCCCTCCTTTCTGCCAAGGAGGGTCGCGTTCGTATACGGCTTAGAGATCTCTAGTCAGATCGTTAAGCCAATTCCCAAAAGGTTGAGTTTAGTGGGTAAAAGTCCCACATAACCACGCAGCCGGCTGCGTGGTATGCTATGAGCATTCTCAACCTCCCTCCCCCGCTTTCCGGAGGGTTGCCCATATTTGCTTCGGGCGCAAAAAAAAAAAAAAAACCGTCATGTCCTACGCGGGCCCCGTCTTTGCCCACGCAAACCCCAATATTTTAAATGAACTCCAAATAGTTCAGAACCTCTTCTGTCGTCGAGCTGCGAACGCACCTTGGTACGTCCGTAATGCCGACCTTCATCGGGACTTAGAGCTCCCAACAATTCAACAATTCCTCAAAAAACTCTCTGAGAACTTCTTCAAAGCCTCAGAGTCGCACCCAAACAATTTAATTCGTGAGGCGGCTTCCTATGCAGCCCCACCCCCCTCTCGCTATCGTGTCCGCAGGCCGAGAAACTCTCTCTCGTACCCGCCTAATAAACTGTCAAACGACCTGAACTGCCTCCTGGCGGCTCAGGCCAGTTCTAATTAAATTAATTATTATTATATTAACCAACATTAATTTGCCTTCGTAGGCACTTCCTCAGCGGCACTTAGCCGCCTGCGCCCTCTTTTTCCAAAAGAGGGTCGCTCATGATAAGGCACAATAGAGCTTAATCAGCCGGTTGCCTGTCCCCAAAGGCGGTTTTTAGAGGGTATCACTTAGGGTCCCCGGTAGGACAGTGAGTCCCTCATAACCACGATAGACCGGCTATCGTGGTATGCGTAATGCATTTTCCGCCTCCCTACGTACAGGGTAGCCCTTTAATTGCTTCGGGCGCAAAAAAAAAAAAAAGCTCGCCGCTCACTTAGCGATCAGCCGCCTTAGATTCTACATCGTCTGAGGATGCCTCGTGTAGAGGCGAAGCACGTGTCGTATTATAGTCGATGGTGGCGCATCCTTAGCGTCTCATCGAAAATCAGTTCACTGGGTGCCGTGGTCAAGGATAGACGACACCATGATGACGTCATAAGTGATTAGCGGGGAAAGTAGTGCAGTGCAACATGAACGATTCCTCAGAACTCATTCGCATTTTGGAAAGCGTCGATGATGATGAATTTTTTTTTATTTTAATAATATAAAATTACAAATAATAAATGGTTTTTTTAACTTATTTTTTAACGTTTTTTTAACGTATGAAGAGCAATTTTTCATTTTGTGTTGTGCGATTTTCTTTCTCAATCTCAAAATCATCTGGCAGCATCAGCATCATATCATACCCCCATTGTCTTATGAGCGTAAGAGTTTTCTTCTGTGCTTCACTTGGCCTACGCCTCCCCCGACAGATAAAATATTTTGAGTCGATCTCCGTATATTTTGGTTAGATCGATTTCGAAATGGATACACAACGTGCGATAGTTTCAAAAAGGAAGGTCAGCTACGCCGTTGTCGTCCAGCCGTGACAGTGACGTCATCACGATGGAGAGTAGTGCTGTGGTTTACTACTATTTTTATTTATGTTTTTTATTTATGTACAAAGTATATGTATATAAAAAGATGGAAGACAGCACAATATTAAATAAAACATACCAGATTATAAAGAGCATAAAGAGCATTTATTGCATAAAAAACCAACAAAATCAAGTTATTTTGTGTTATCGATATATCAACTCTTTTTTTTCAACAACACAATTTTTTCGTAGGTTTTTTGTTTACTTTTCACTTTGGCGTACATGACACAGTAATGCGTTTTTGGCGTGGCGCTCAAAAGGTTAACAGACAACAAAAACAAACATAAACATTAAAATGTGAAGTGAACATGACATCGAATCGCCCGTACCCCAACTCTTCAGGGCAAAGCCCAGCTTCTGGTTTCAAAGTAATTGGTATATAAACATTTGATAGCTATATTTCATTGGAGAGCATTTTGCCACAGGTTAGAAAGGGAGCGATCGTCTTCTCGAAAGCCCGGTAAAAACCGGGCTTTCGAGAAGAGAGAAGCCATCACGTGCGAGAGAGACGACAAAATCAATTCCTTGCTTTCATTAATTTTGACAGTCCAGTGTATTTCGAATTGAAAGCAAACTGCCAAGCATTGACGTTATATGCTACGAGGTCATGCCCTGCCTAGAAAAGAGGAGCGCGCAGAAAATTTGAAATAGTTTGAAACAGTTTACGAGTTATATTATTAGTTGATAATGTTACACGCCTTAGTCGACGGCACTAGCGCCATCTAGTCTCGAACCGAAGAACTAAACTTCTAGACGTTGAAACTCGAACTCTCGGTACCTTGCACGTGTTTACTTGAATATTCTGGATATTTCGGTGCTAATTTATATTTATAGGCGCTGCAAGATGCGATCGAGTAAGTATTGAATTTGGCGAGACAAGCGAAGCTTTGGAGCGAAATAAAGTGAATCAGTGTGATTAATTATTGGTGTTTTAAGTTTTAATCTGTGTAAAGAAAATTAAAGTGTTAGTTTAGGTAATTCTATCGGCAATTTTTATTGTCACGAACCTCAAGCTCGTAACAATTGGTGTCAGAAGTGGGATAAAATAATGCCGATTTTACCTAAGGAGGAAAAGGAGGGTGTCCGTACCCGAAGTCAACGCCAGCAGGAGACGGACCAAAGAAGATTTGGTGGTGCAACGCCGCAGACTTCGGAGGGCCAGCTGCCGGCTGCAGGCCCGTCAGTAGCTCCTACATCTGCAGCACCTGACTTAGGTTCTCTGATGGTGATGCTGCAGGAGCAGGCTCGCCGACAGGAGGAACAGGCCCGCCAGCAGGCGGAACAGGCACGCCGATTGGAAGAGCAGCTGCGGGGCGGACAGGAGGAACGGGCCCATCGGTTGGAAGAGTAGATGCTCCTCATGAAGGACCTTCACGCTACCTTCGGTAAGGAGATAAAGGAGGTGAAGGATAGGGTTGCTCAGCATGACAGCCGCCTGTCGGAAGCTGAAACACAAATCGCGAAAGCTGAAAACCGAATCGAGAAAGCTGAAACCCGAATCGACCAAGTAAACAATCGGGTTGACAACGTAATGGCTGTCATGAAAAAATCACTGGACGAACTCAAACTTGGAGATGGAGCTACAGCTGCCGTAATAGCTACAACACCTTTGCTACGTGGGTTCAAGGTGCCACCGTTCGACGGTACCTCTTCCTGGTCAGCCTACAAAATCCAGTTCGAGGCTGTTATGAAAGCGAACGGCTGGAATAAGTCAGGTCATAACTGCTCTCACACTAGGCCTGCGCGACCAGGCCTTAACAGTTCTGGAAGCTCTCGGTGAGGAAGTGACTTATGAGCAACTCCTTGAGGCATTGGAGGCGAGATATGGCGACGCTCACCTAGAACACGTCTTTCGTGCGCAGCTTAAAGATCGCGTGCAGCGCATCAACGAAAACCTGCAGCAGTGGGCTCTAGAGGTGGAGAAGCTGGTGCGAAAAGCATACCGGTCTGTACCTGCGCTCATTGCAGGGAACCTGGTGCAGACATTCATCGACGGCATCCGCGACCTGTAAGTCAGAGCTGCTGTGAGGCTTGGGCACCACGAGACGCTTAAGGACGCCTTGACCCATGCACTGGAGGTGGAAGCCGTGCGGCAGGATCATCGTTCCCATCGCGTCAGGGAGGTTGCAGCAGCTACAGTTCGCGACCGCAACAAAGGATACAGCCCTAGGTGCTATGGCTGTGGGGAAAAGGCCACCTTCGATCCAGCTGCCCTAAGCGAACCCTAGAAGGGGAAGTTGATCGATATCGAGAGAGGAGTGCAGCTAACGGCACCGCCTGGCGGCGGCAGGATCATCGTTCCCCTCACGATAGGGAGGTTGCAGCAGTTACGGTTCACGGCCACGATAAAGGATACAGCCCTAGGTGCTATGGCTGTGGGGAAAGGGGCCATCTTCGATCCAGCTGCCCTAAGCGAACTCTAGAAAGGGAAGGTGAACTATCTCAGATAGGAAGGGCGGCTAACATCTCCGCCCAGCAGCAGAAGGAATACGACTTAACTATCAGGTATCGCAGCGGGAAATCTCATGGCAACGCAGATGCATTATCAAGAAGACCTTGTCCTGAAGATTGCAAACATTGTACTAGGCAAGAGAGTAAGGAAGTGGTATCCGTGAGGATGCTCAGGACAGACCACCTCAGCAACGAGTGGAAGGACAGCCTACGACATGCACAGCAGGAAGATCCGGACATCAAGCCGATTCTGGAATGGACGAAGGCCCGTGCTACCAAGCCTAAGTGGAGGGACGTCTCAGCGATGAGTTCAACCACGAAAAGCTATTGGGCCCAATGGGACAGCTTGCTGATTCAGGATGGAGTCCTGTGCCGTAAATGGGACAATAGTTGAGGAGACAGCTGTCGTTTACAAATGGTTGTCCCTAAAGCTAAAGTACCGGATGTTCTACAGCTATACCATAATGATTGTTCCGGAGGCCATCTGGGAGTTAAACGAACTCTACTGAAGATTCGAGAACGGTTTTATTGGGTCCTCTGTCGAAACGATGTCGAGGACTGGTGTCGCAAATGTACAAGTCGTGCGGCTGTAAAGGGACCTCAGACTCGTAGTAGAGGTGCATTGAAGTTGTACAATATTGGTGCACCATGGGAGAGAGTAGCCATTGACTTGGCGGGGCCGTTTCTGGAGAGTGAAAGCGGTAACAAGTATTTCATGGTTGTGATGGATTATTTCACTAAGTGGCCAGAAGTCTTCGCCATTCCAAATCAAGAAGCTTCAACAGTTGTAGACAAACTAGTTCATGAAGTCTTCTGTCGTTTGGGAGTACCTTTAGAGATTCACAGTGATCAAGGAAGGAATTTTGAATCTCAAATATTCCAGGAAACTTGCCGAGTTATGGATACTCACAAAACAAGAACGACTTCTTATCACCCGCAATCTGATGGAATGGTAGAACGATTTAATCAGACATTGGAGAGGTACCTAGCAAAAGTTGTAGACAATCGGCAACGAGATTGGGACAAGCACATACAACCGTTTTTGTTGTCATATCGAAGCGCTGTTCACGAAAGTACAGCAGTGACACCAGCTTTCGTAAACTTTGGAAGAGAATTACGGCTGCCTGCAGACCTGATCACCGGGATACCACCTGATGCTCCACGTAGTATAACCGATTATGCAAATGACTTGCGGAACAAAATGAATGACATTTATGAGCACGTCAGACAATCGGGCCAGCAAATGTCTGAAAAGATGAAAACCCGGTACGACCGCAAAATGAACAACAAAGCGTTCGACGAAGGTTCACTAGTGTGGTTGCATAATCCCGTTCGCAGCAAAGGGAAATCTCCTAAGCTTCAAGCTAAATGGGACGGGATTGTAACCAGGATCAACGATGTAACCTACCGGATACAGAAAGGCGCAAGAGGGACTCCTAAGATCGTCCATGTGGATCGCCTGGCGCGTTATTATGGGGCCGATAATGCTCGGGACGAGCATGTCTTAGGAGGGGGCAGTGTTACGCGCCTTAGTCGACGGCACTAGCACCATCTAGTTTCGAACCGAAGAACTAAACTTCTAGAAGTTGAAACTCGAACTCTCGGTACCCTGCGCGTGTTTACTTGAATATTCTGGATATTTCGGTGCTAATTTATATTTATAGGCGCTGCAAGATGCGATCGAGGAAGTATTGAATTTGGCGAGACAAGCGAAGCTTCGGAGCGAAATAAAGTGTGATTAATTATTGGTGTTTTAAGTTTTAATCTGTGTAAAGAAAATTAAAGTGTTAATTTAGGTAATTCTATCGGCAATTTTTATTGTCACGAACCTCAAGCTCGTAACAATATTATTGATTGAGCAGTTTGATAGAGCAAGTCCGGCGTCTGTGCTTCTATGGAGGCTTCGCCACCGACTTTCAGTAATTAGTTATTATTTAATAACTCGATACTTATATTACTAAATGAGTTAAAAATATCATTTTGAACTGCAGCATAAAATATGAGATACCTAGGTATAAGTTTAATTTTATAGCTAATAATGGTTACAATCTCTTTTTTTAAGTGAAGCCCAAATCTTAATGTAATAAATTAAATGAATACACGTATTGAGGTTTTAAAAGAATATTTCCTTTAGTTCATCAGTATATAAAATTTTAATAGCGCCATCTACTTAATTCTATAGGTGAAGTCATTTTATCGAACGAAAATTGATTGATTCTCACAGTGGTACGTAAAGATTATGCTAGATGGCACAAACACGATATTATTAGTTAAAAATATCATTTTGAATTAAAAATGAATAACTATATAATAAATAGTCATTATTTTATTGTAAAAATTATAAAATTTGTACCATATCTAATTCCTGACGTGATCTGTTTAAACAATATAATTTCGATGTTTCACATCTGCCAGGCGTCTCTTTTTTAATTTTCTACATACCTAGTTTATTTGTATTTTGTTCATGTTTTTCTTTTGTTCATGTATTGTATTGTATGTAAATATCTTTTTCTTTCGCTCAAGCAAACCCAAACGGCTTTTTTCAAAGCCACCGAAGGTATGTAATTGCATATGTCATACAATCTATCTAGCGATAGTATGCCTTCTGTGTGCTTTGTTAAACACGTCCTTGACAGCAGTGAATATGAAACTAAAGAGTGGAGACAGATCAAGATTGGTTTATTTTTATAAAACTGCTAAAAACAACAAAACCATATCTTGGGCTTGCCCTAGTTTGTGAGTGTCTAAGTAATAGACGTTTTTAGTAATAGACGCTTTTATAACTAGAGAAGAGAGGATATAATAAAACGTTAAGGATAAGTATATCCATTTATCTTTAATTTCCGGATCTTTTAAAACCTGGAATAATAGCACTGTATTAAATAAACAGATGTATAAATACATTTTTTACTAGTTTTAAAGATCTGTAACTGACTTTTTGTTGTTTATTAATTTTCAGTTACCCGGCTTCTTACAGATCGAATTTAGTCTACCACCCCTACAATATAATTACTTATCCTTGCAATATATTAAATTGCATCAAAGTTTATCAAGTAATTTAAAAGTACTAACAAATTGATAATCGCTGATAAAAGGTTAACGGTATAAAATATTTAGAAAGAAAAGAATAGAGGAGTAAATAAATATTTAACGAAAACTCACAATTCATTCCCATTTTTGTAAAACTAGGTACTTAAGCCAAACATTATACTGCCTCCCATACTATACATTTATTGCTACTTTCAGCTGTCGTACTCGTAGACGTAAACTAACTTAAGAATCAATGGATGATATGTGAAAACCATTATATTTTCGGTGACAATCGTAGTACTGGGCGGTGAATAATTTTATTTAAGTATATTTCATTAAAAACAACATTATTTTAAACACCAAGTAGTTATTTATGAAATATTATCGCTTTATTTGAAAACTTGCAAGTTGTGGATGAATTTCCGCACTTTATTGGATATGTTTCAAAACTCCAATTTTACGTTTCTGCGTCCGAAATACCTAACACTGGTGACCGAAACAAACGCTTCTTGCGCGCTTGTGGCCTACGAGTCACATGTGCAGCAACTAGGTCACGCGCTTTTACGACTTGACTTGACATGACTCTGAACTAAAGTAACTACTAAGTTGTTAAAAGTAGTCTACTAAGTTGTTTATCATAAGTATGTGTGTTGTCTATTATAAGTAAGTGTACTATAGTATTCGTAGAGCTGCTAAAACAATTTTTGAAAGCGTTGTTTGTTTATGATTAAAAATAATGCTATTTTGTTTATTATTGGCATATCTGCGCATGTAGTTATTAACAGAATCATTGTTAGAATCGTAGACAGAGAAACCTATAGACTAACGATCGGCGTGGCCTCGAGTGAGAAAGGACGATAACGAATTTTTAGGTTATACAATAATCTTTATGACTTTTAAACACGTTTAAATAAAAAAATTAATTGTTCTAAGAACTGAACTGAACAAGATTCACCAATGTTAAGCTCACAAAACACTTTTTTCTTGCTTGAACCAACTTGTAAACTCCTTAAATCGCTACGCTATCAAAGTTGTTTAGCAAACTGTAGAGTTTGCTAAACAAAAAAACCGGCACGGAGAAAGGGACAAACAATCACACCGCTCTATCTCATTTCTATGCAAGACGTATGCATAAATCTATCTTTTTCGTGTGCGAATGCGAAAGAAGGCGTCAATTTGTCTATAGGTTTCTCTGTCTACGGTTAGAATTGTGTATTGTGTATATATTTTTATAGCAGATAATAAATAATATTGTAGTTATTGCTTTCATGTGTTCTTTTTTTGGCTGAAGGCCTTATAGCCAATGCCATAACGTAGCCATAACGAAACATATCAATCTTTTTTTTTCAATATTATTCATAAACCGCTAAAAATGTACCTTGTGTTTGTGTATTGTACAAAAGTATAGTAAGTATACAAAGGGAATTGAGCAAGCAATAAGTAGTAACTGTGTGTTATGCCCCATTTACATTCAGCCCTGTTGGGCAGGGAAGTGAGCAGGGCAGTGAGCAGGGCAGTATGTAAACAGGCTACTCGCGCTGACACTGCCCGAAATGTCGGTTTTTCGTGCGGAAGTCAAAGGACGGGCAGCGCGAGCGGCAGTGAGTGTTCACATTCAGCTCCATCGCTCACTTCGCGCCAAGCGCCTGGATGAACGGACGTGCGTGCCGTCCTGTTATTAAATAAATACGATCTACCAAAATGCCTTTCGAGTGGATTAATGAAAATACAATAAAGTTTTTAGAACTGCTGGAATCAGAAAAAACTATATGGGATTTCAACGATAAAAACCACAATTCATCATGTTCTACGAATACGAATTTTCTTTTTGAGTTAACATAGTACCTACGTACATAGTTAATTATAAATTCGTCAAATTTATTATATTAATATAAAATTTAGTTTAAGGAATTAATGAACATTGACATTTTATTTCTAAAAACGATTAGTAACACATATTGATTATTTATTAATTAAAATGTAAAATAAGTTAAAAAGTAATATTTGCATAATAGCCTGAGATTTTTAAATTATAATTTTATTGTAATTAAAATTACGAATTAGTTTATACTGTAGTGTAATTATTAAAATAATAATAGCTTAACTAATCTCATATAGGTAATATTTAATATTATTTATGTAACAATAATATAATAATTCAATTAATAATTTATGAACAATTTACTGTATAAGAATTCAAATAGAGTGGATCTGTATAAGTTTGTACATAATATTTGAATTCAAAAAGAATGTTTGTACCTAACTTTTAAGCAATGCAATAATTTTAAAACGTAACATTGGGTTTGTGTAATTAGCTGTATTTCATATCATTTTTGCACGCCAATTATGGCAAAACATGTCAGTTCCACGTCATTGATCATCTTATGTACCATGTTTTTAAGCAAATAAATTTTCTATCTATCTATCTTCTTTTGAACTTGATATCTTTTTAAATTATTAACATAATTTTGTATTGCAAGAAGACACAGCGCGGACGCTGTAATTATTTCGACGTCCGCCATAGTCGAAAGCCGAAAGCGATGTGAGTGGCAGGGCAGAGTGTGAATACACACTTCCCGCGATCCTGCTACGGCAGTATTTAGCGAAGTATTGCCGGCAGCGCGAGGGGCAGTGGCAGTGGCTGAATGTAAATGGGGCTTTAGATTTATTATCCTGGCATAGCTTGCAGTAATCATTGTTTTAAGGTGTATATAAAGTACTCTGTGGTGATTGTTAATGGATTGAATGGGTATTTATAAAACAGCGTTTAGTAAAAATAATCTTTAATTGCGTTAATTACTATATTTAATTTTAAATTAATATTGTGATCATTTAGTGATCATTCTCTATACATTTAGATTCTATCATTCCATTGAAACATGATTGATAGTATTCTACAACATTCTAGGAAAATACTGTGATATTAGCCGGCACCGTCATAACATTTATACATACATACAGATCATCGCGCCATTTAACCGAAAGTCATTCACCGATTCACAAATCATGAAGTCATTCATATATATTATGCTGTAAGATAATCAAATAGAATTTTTGCGAAAATTTTAGGTCAAACTTGGTTAAACTTAGGTTTATTCGATTTATTCATGACTAAAACGAAGTAACTAAGTCGCCAGCAGATGAAGCTGCCGCTAAGGTGGCACAAAGGTCACTCCAAAGCAGCGAACATTTATAATAAAATATAGTTAATAGAATACGACATTAATCTGCAAAACTAAGCTAAATCTGTCTTAGATTCCAAATGTACGGTTCCTGAGCAAACGTCCCGGGAGTTTCGCAAAGATTCTATAGTCTCTTTATATTACGATATATAGTATTGAGTAATATGTAAAAACTGCACCTATTAAAGGGTCACTTTAGTTCCATTGATATATTTCAATGATTCACAACTAAAACATTATTAGAGAATATAATTTTTTACCATATAATTAATGTAACAACCAATAGTGACTATAACAATATTATAAAAAGTTTTGTTTTAGTTATGCGGGACACAAAAGGCCATGGCGAGAACCTGAATGTCCACCACACCAAATCCGTGTAACGAGTACTGCGCACAGATAAATTAAGTTTGTTGACACGCTCTGTGAAACTCAAGCATTAACGAAACTTCCGTTAGACACTTTCCTCACGCACCCAACAACCACTCCGCTTGTTACATTCGTTATAATTTAGGCACATTCAGTACCAAACCCTCGTCTTTCGTCACACTTTGCACATTCACCGTGGACCGGTTGTGTCGCATGTGGGACTTTACCAGGTCAGAGTTGACTAGGGCAGCCATCAAGCTGAGCTCGCCGGCCAGGACTGTAGCACAAATCAGCGAAGCGAGACGGGCAGAATTCTCAGCAGGTCGCAGACCGGCTCCCTTGACCCCCAGAATCTCCAGGCAAGCACTCTGCGCAGGCAAAACGGTGCCACCACCAACGGTTCCCACTTCCAGTGACGGCATAGTGCACGTCACGTACAAATCTTCGTTGTTGTCCCCGCAGACCTCCATGCTGGTGGAACAGTTGCTGCTGGTAACGTTCTGCGCGGGATCTTGGCCGGTGGCGATGAATATTGCGGTGACCATATTAGCCGCGTGCGCGTTGTTGCCTCCGATGGAGCCGGCGAGAGCAGAGCCAGACAGATTTTTTATTTTATTGCATCGAGCGATGGTCTTTGCGTCGGTTTTGAAAATGTTTCTCAGATTTTCGCAGGAAATAATGGTCTCACAAACGACTCTCTTGCCTCGTCCCTTTACCCAGTTGATAGAAGCAGCCTTCTTGTCGGAGCAGTAGTTGCCGGAGAGACTGATCACTTCCATGTCAGGGAAATAGTTTTTTAACAGTTTGAGAGCGTTTTCAGCGCCTTTTGATACCATGTTCATGCCCATAGCGTCACCAGTTGTCGCTCTAAATCTTAAATATAACGTCGCACCATCAACTCCAACGTGCACCTCCTGGAGGCGGGCAAATCTTGAGGTGGAATCGAAGGCTTCCTTAATCATAGCGTAATTCTCTTTATTGTCTAACCACTGGCGACATTCGTGAGCTCGTACCACGTTGGGCAGTTTCACTGCAGGAGCTCTGGTCATTCCAACGTCCTCCACCACGCTTGTGACTCCTCTAGCTCCTATCGCCTTGGCGCCTCGGTTGGTCGAAGCAACCAACGCCCCTTCCGTGGTCGCCATGGGAATCATGTACGCTTTGCCATCAACGACCAACGGCCCCGCGTAGCCCAAGGGAATGCCAACGTAACCAATAACGTTTTCGCAACACGCATTAAGTACTCTACTATAGTCGTAATTAAGATAGGAAAGTTGCTTGATGGCAGACTCTGTCTGGAACCTCGAGCCTACGATTCTCCTGCGCAGTCTAACACCTCGTAGAGGATCACAGAGGACAGTTTCTAATCTATGCATTGGTATGTGCGATTGTTCAACCAGCATAACCACTTCTTCGTCACTTAAAGACGTGCAGATTCCCTCCGAGCGGTAGATCTCTAAGCATTCTGCCATCGATCGCTTCTTAGTATTTAGTTTAGCCACCGACGAACTTGGTGAAAGCACGGGCCATTCGACTTCTTCGCCATCTATGAACTCGTCTGTCTGTGTGCAAATGTCAGACTTGGCTTCTTCGCCGATGGAGAAAACGGGCTTTTCATTTTGTACAACTTCCTTGACTGTCATGTCGTTCATATCGATTATCCAATTTTTCTGTTCCTCAAAGAAAACAAATTTGATGATGAGAGCACACAACAAAGTTGCTATGACTATGTAGTCGGCGCTCACCGAGAACCACTTCACGTAGGAGTGAAACAGGACATTATCTTGGTTTGTGGGCTTCAAGTCGTCGCTGAGTGCGCCCTCGAATATTCCGCTGTCCCGTGTCCAGGGCCACCGGCTCGTCAAATGAACGCACAGTAATCCCGCAGCCATTATCATTTTCACTCGTTGTACGACTGGATTCGGTCGTAATTCAGCTTCGGAGAACAGACTGTCGGGTGCTATTTCTTTCCTGCCCGATGCGAAATCTGCCACCAGCGAAAGACAAGCTGGGTAGAAGGTCACGAACACTAAATAGTCCACCAAGAGCGCAAGACAAGCGAACGTGCACAAATGCTCCAGTCTGGGAACGCCAGAGAGACCGCCGACACCAACCAACAAAACCGCCAACATCGTATCCAACGTGGCCGTCGGACCGAGTAGAGATAGAGCTTTACCGACACGTTTACCCTGATCTTCACCAGCGCACCAACCAGCTTTTGCCATTCTCGCGCCTCTTGCGACATCCGCGACGAGCAAGAAGAGAAACGGTGCGTCCTTTATGCTGGCCAGCTCGCTCCAGAAGAGGCTGGCGAGCGCGGACGTGAATATGAAGCTGGCGAAGGTAGAGAAGAGACCGGCGATGATGAGCAGGTACTTGGAGGCGATCTTTTGGAGGTTTGAGACCTGGTAGTAGGCGTAGAGGAGGGCGGCGCAACGCACGAAGGTCATGACAACAGCGTCTGCGGCTTGGTACTCGGCCTCTAGACCAGGGCAGGCTCGAGCCCAGCCGGCACAGCGCTGCACGCGTGCTCCACTGCCACGTTCCACGCTGGCTGCGCACGCCAGCAGCGCCAGGGTTGCCACAATCACCTCCCATTGATGCCTCGCGCAGAACTCGCCGTGGGCACCCCACACCTTCATCGCTACTGCACACCGGCTGCCGCGACCAGCTTATATCTGTCGACAAAGTTATTCACGATTACTATGCAATACATTAATGCTAGACAAGTAAAAAGCGGGTAGTTTTTAAAAAAAGGCTGTTTTGAAGAACGCCTAAAAACACCATAACATAGAATGTGGACTGTGAGCTCATTTGTCGCCCTACTCCAAAAAAAATCTATCACCTATAAATTAATAAATAATTTTCCACTACGTCAATCCTTTTCGATGATTATATTCTTTTTAGTTCATTGTAGTCGGTTTTTATTTATTTTTTATTTTATAATTAGTTTTATTCCTGGCAGGCGCATTTTGTAAAACGTAGTGATACAAATATTACCTTACTTATAAATCTTCATTATTGTTTTCTTAAATTAAGAATTTTCTACAGGGCGTCTTAGAAATCGACGTCAAGTCGGAAGGGTAATAGGTCAAGTCGTGACGGTTATTAGAAATATAAAGGGTTTTCCAATAAGGACTTGACAACTTTCGTTCAAAATAAAATGAAAACCATTTGAGATATTTCAAAAACTTTATTATCGGATTCAAGTACATCCAATACATTTATGAATGGAACTCGACTTCGCTCATATGGCCACCGCGGGCACGTTTGCAGCGGTCGATTCGTTGGACCCAATTTTCCATGACTCGGCCACACATTTCTGCCGAAACGGCTGCTATTTCCCGTTCAATGTTGGCCTTGAGCTCTTCCAACGTCGTCGGCTTTTTAGCATAGACCATTGACTTGACGTTGCCCCAAAGAAAAAAATCTAGAGGTGTTAAATCGTACGAACGAGGCGACCAATCGACTGGTCTATTTCTTGAGATAACACGCTCATCAAACTTGTTCTTCAATAAATTGACTGTAACGTGTGCTGTGCTTGTGGCGCCGTCATGTTGAAACTACATGCTGTCCAAGTCCATATATTCCAATTGGGGCCAAAAAAATAGATAATCATGGCGCGATAACGATCACCATTCACATTAACGTGGCGACCACTATCGTCGACGTAAAAATATGGCCCTATGACGCCGCCGGCATGCAAACCACACCAAACAGTTATCTTTTGTGGATGAAGTGGTTTTTCATTAAGCACATGTGGATTTCAACCCGCCCTATTCCGCATATTTTGTTTATTGACAAACCCATTGAGCCAGAAATGAGCTTCGTCACTGAAGATGATTTTGCGATGAAATTGATCATCTTGGCACATCGGCTTCAATTCTTGAGTGAGCCTGATCTTGTATGGGCGTAAAGTAAGATCCTTACGCAAAATTCGCCATAAAGTGGTCTTGGCGATGCCCAACTTTTGAGAACGCCGTGGAATTGACAGATTTGGATTTGATACGGACGTTTTAACGGCAGCGATATTTTCGACACTTCGACCAACCTGTAGTCTCACTGGCACGGCAACATTACACAACGAATATGTAGACTCAAACTTTTCACTAAACTTGTTACTGCCTGTCTACTAGGTCGAGAATTACGACCGAAAATCGGAGTTAACGCTCTTAAAGTAGCGGCCACCGATTCCGAATTTCTATAGTAAATTTTTAAGATTTGCAGACGTTGTTCGTTCGTGTACTTCACCACGATGAAAAGGTAATGTCTACTGAATAAACTGACAGTGACAGTTCCATGTTAACTGAAAAGGTGCGTTAACAAACTAAATTCAAAACTGTCAAGTCCCTATTGGAAAACCCCTTATAAAAAAAATGGTCATGTACTTTTCAAATTATAAGAATTCAAAAATAAATCTTTCAAGTGTAAATTACAGTTAAAAGTAAATACGTACGTAAGTACGATAAAACATTTTACGACCTAAACATAAAAGAGTTTATTTTACTTTAAAATTAAATATAACTGTTAAAAAAAGTTAACTTAAAAGTTTTACTATGTCAAAGGTGTTTTACATTAAAAATGTATCTCGATGTAGGAAAGAAATCAGAAAAAAAAGAAAAGTACATTAAGAAAAAATTGTGTCAAAGTGAAGGTTTACAATAAGACAAAATTAGGAAACAGCCTATATATGTCCAACTGCTGGACACAGACAGGCCTCCTGTCATCTCTGAGGGGGTTTTAGCGCAAGGAAATGTCGGCAGCGCCGTCCAAAGCTTGTTGACGGATTTCACATGTTTCATAATTAAAAGTAATGCCGGTTGTACACGCTCGTCTCGTCGTCTCGCGTGCCTCTCGCCGAGGCTCGACACGAGAACACACCATGTACACACTCGTCTCCGTATGCCCGCTGAGATGGACGTAGATGAAACTGTTGCTGCGTTTTGCCTTTGTGCTATTAGTTACTATATCTTTTTACACATTTACTATAAAAATAAAATTAATAAGCCACGGCGAAAAAAAGGATGGTGGATGGTTTCTATTTACCGTAACTGAACTATGTACGGTGAAAATAATATAGTACACTCTCATTTTCATCGCGAGACTAACGAGACACTTTGACTCGAGCGCAAAAAACCGACACGCTTCCGAGAGCGCACGAGGGCCACGAGACGCGACGAGAGCACCATGTACACACTCGTACTCGGCCTGTTTCGTGGTGTCTCGAGTTTAGACGAGCGTGTACAGCCGCCACAAAAAGCAAGAGTTGACTTCGAAGAACTTTAAAATGACTTGACATTCTGAAGTCTGGGCTTTAATTCTTCCAAGTACTCATTACCGACTTGAGATGTGAAAATATTTTTTTTAGTGCTATTAAGTTGGCCTTTACTCACTTTTTATTAAAAATAATTTTCAAGAATAGTATCAACCAATTCTAATAAAACACGATTAGTTTCGGATTCGATCGGTGCATAATGTTTGGTTGAACGGACCCCTAGCCCGAAATGTCAGACTTTTTTTGACTTTCAAAATTTCAATAAAATACAGTAATGGTTTCCGCATGGGAGCAGTGCAACTTGCGGCGTGGAGTGGTTGTGAGAGTGCACAAAACCAAAAATAAATTCGTGTTTTATTTACACGTTTGTTAATTACCTTTGCCATAAAATGTCAGGATTTTTTAATTCTCCATGTTGTGGTAACCTTACCCCGAGTTGAACGGGTCTTCTTAGCCCTTGGAATCGGCATAACTTTGTATGTTACGTAATCTATGTAAGTGATATTTGTGTAGACAATGTGGACTCGCTTTGCACCGACACTACTTGACGGCATCTTGCGTTTACTTTGGGCGGAGTTGTGGAGTGTGGACAAACACTACGCCGCTAACGTGCCAAAGTTAAATTAAATATAAAGATTACAGGTTTTTCGAGTACCTGGGAATACCACGTCAGTAACCACGGGATCGGAAACGCTCTTTCAACACCAAAGCTACAAATAACTGATACAAGTTGTGCTTAATAATGTTGTTTTATAAGATTAATAAATACTGAGAATTTCTTGGTAGAAAAACTCAATAACTGATTTTTTGACCCGATCCGGGATTCACCCGAGACCTCGTTGATCAGTTGCCGCGTTTATAACCACTAGACCAACGGAGCATGCTGATGATAGAAAACATATTACGGAGATAATTTACGAACAGTAGGTACTCAAGAGATTGACGTTAAAGCGGTGTCTTACATATTAAATCCAGTTTGCTACGCTACGGTGAGCATTTTTACAGTCTCCATATTGATCTCAGTTAACTAGGATTGTAACAAGATTATAGTACTAAGCAAACGTCGGGTTAGAATTGGTTTACCTTAAAAGATGGGATGAATGAGAGAAAGTAGAAAATAAAGATGTTAAAAATTATAATAAAATAGAAGTTTTTCTGAAACGCCAAAGACAAAAGTCCTCAACAAGATGTTTTTTGAGAAAATATATGTGACATAAAAGCACACAGTCCACATAATGGTAAGTGAATGCTGTAGCCCCTTAGACATCTATATCTAACTGTGATTAAGAATCAAAATGCGGATGCGGTGCCTCACCTGACTAAGACGGAATGCGTCGTTTCCAGTAAAAAGGGTCTCCTGTACTCTATACTCGTCATACGAAACACAGCAGCATTAAGCTGCTATTTCACGCTGGTAGTCTGTGAGAGCCACGCTCTCCTTCCCCGGTCGAGCCGACTCATTCGTACTACAACTACAATAGCTACAGAGTGGCTCTACCACGTAAAGGCGAGTTTTTTAAACGTTAGTTTTCAATTGACCTTGTTACCACAATATTTTGTTATTGTTGAAACGTTTTTGTAAGGCCACAGTCCGTGTCCGTACCACTACCACTCACCGCCAGTGCGCGCACCGGTGTGCTGTGTGCCGGTTGGTCGGCCAGTGTACTTACGTGCTGCGGGCTGTGAGGCGTTACATTTGAGACTCAGGTGACAAAGCATCTGTAGCCTTTACTAAGTTGCAGGCGTTGACGGGCTGCAGCAGCCACTTGGTACCATCAGGTGCACTGTAAGTTCGTTGGTGGATTCATTTATAATATACAAAAAATGGTCGTATATAGGGAAAACTCCTCAAAAATATACATTTACTTTATTTTTTTATTAAAAGTGAGTATGTCAAAAGTCAGAGACAGAATACACAAGTAAATTTATCCACTGGTAAAAATGTTCACATATTTTAATGCACAAACAGAACTATTTTTTTATAGAAGAAACGAGCTTGCGGCTTAGCTGATGGTAAGTGACTACCGCCGCCCATAAACAACCGCAACACCAGGGGAATTGCAGATGCGTGCCGGCTTTTAAGAAAGGAGTAAAGGAGTCGTTATTTATAGAACTATAATTTTATCTCATATCTGATGATTGAAAATCAGCCATCAGTAATATGAAGAAACATTGATGCTTTAAAAGTAATGTGAACAGACAGACCAGTATCGTAATGACAACATGGCACTAATGCCTCGTCGGTGTGGTGGTCGTGAGCACGCTTACGCCTGCGCCTGGTCTCTCTCCGGTCGTGTCAAATTACCTTCCTATCGGACTATGAGAGTGAGGAAATAGGGAGTGCACCTGTGCACTATAATCCTGCGCAGATAGCCACTGGCCGCCGCGCCTGGTCCTGACCGAATTTCGGTCTGGAGGAGGACATTATAAAGCTTATATGTATTGCCTTCTGTTAGGATTTAAACCCATTAACACTTAAATGAACTATTTTGACCGGTTAGCATTGCCACAGTCAATGTTAAAATATTGGTCAATTCATAATACAAAAATACGGTCAAAGTCATATCGTAACATAATCAGCGTGTGGAACTGGTTTCCCCGCGCCTACAACTTTTTTATTTGCTTCTGTTTAAATTGATAACAGAGCTCAGTCGACTCGTGCTTTCTAATTTTTGTGACTTTAAAGTTTTACTTATAAATTAACTTTTCCCTGGCAAACTATGATCTCGTTTTCTAAACACAAAACATCTTTATAGGTAACATAACAACGTTTTAACAATTGTCACGTGCTAGAGCCACGCTGCAGCTATATCATGGTTGTAGCACGAATGGGTCGGCTTGGCTGGGGAAGGACCACGCTCTCACATAATACCAGCTTAATTCATAACTTAACGTGTGTCGTATGCTGAGTGTAGAAAACCGAAGACCCATTTAAGCCCTCGCTAGAAGGTGACAACGCATCTTTATTTTGATTCTAAATCGAAGATAGACGTGGATGTTTATGGGGACCATATTCACGATCAGGTGGACTTTGTGTAAGCGACTTCACAGTCCTCTTGATGGTGGTAATTTCACTGTCTCCATTGTCAAAACGGAAAACACCAGTGAGCACTCTGCAGTTTGCTAGAAGAAAATGGTGGATCGTAGGTAATGATATTGGTAAGCTGATCAATATATATATATATATATATATATATATATATATATATATATATATATATATATCACAAAGAAAACGGACTCTTAGATGGAAAAGACCTCGTAAATAATCAGTTGAAGAAAGCAGCAGTACTGACAAGCTTACCGTTACCGTGCTGCAGGTCATTTGGAGCATGCCGTGGGTCACAAGAGATGGAAAGTGTGACATAAAGCGAAAGCGAATTCCTTCACAGCCGCACAACCGGACTACGCGGTCCGCATGCTCAATAGCCTAAAGCCGCGTTCACACCGCGACTGCGATCAAGTTTGGAAGTCGTGCCCTCAAAATACTACAGTAAAGATGACGTAATTTAAATAATAATGTGTTAAATTACAATTCGTATTATGTCTCAGGAAGATTAAACAATGGGCTCTAGACTCATCAAACTTAAACACCAAACACTCAAATGGTATGGAGCATTCTTGAGCAGCATACATCTGCTATTTATTGCTGATATTTCAGTAAATATCAGCGTTAAATAGAGCGTGTTTCTTCGTCGGTCGAGGCGACACATTCGAACTACAACTGTAATGCAGCTGCAGCGTGAC